>CM076407.1:14310862-14566967 GCA_038363315.1 Mugilogobius chulae
CACATGGTATATTACCCAAGAGTCTCTTTTTGCTAGATAGAACACCCACCTGTTCTTCTTAGAGTGCTCGTCTTTGCCTTTCTTGACTCCAAATATCCGCGTGATCAAAGTGCTGAAGAGGAGAGTGGAAGAGTTCCTCACCTGGAATTATAAAAAAATAATAAAAAAGTTACAAAAAATCTGGCAGCGCAATCAGAAAGAGTGACACAGCAGTTTGAGAAAGACTTGGAGACAGTGTGTCGTGTATATACTTGCGTTCACAGTGTGCCTTTGCTCAATGTAGCTAAACCCGGAGTGGAAAGGAACATTTTAAATCTGCTGTGAAACCAGCGGAGTGTATGACGAGTCTTGTCTTTGTAGATCTGCTGGTTCAGTTTCAGGGGTAAATGCTCTTTCCAATGAGCCACAACACCGCATGAGAACGAATCTATGAAAACTAATCATTTGCTCTGTTGTGAGCGAAATGAGTGTCTTTGATCCATATCTCAGTTTTATATACCATAAGACATATAACCAGATGTACACAAGGAAAGAGGTAATAGAAAACCTATAGCAAATTTTTAGACTGACTTTTGGCATGTTTTTAGGCATTTTGAAACTTATATGGAGTGAAAGGTCATATAATATACGGCTGTGGAGTAAATCAATACTAATTTTGCATTTGACCTACTTTTAATGAACAACCACACCTTTTAATGAGGCATTAAACATTCATGTTAGGTTTGTTGCAAAAGCAATTTTTTGGTATTGTGGTATTGGTATGATAAAAGAATTGCTCAAACTCGCCATCAAAAACTATACTTTTAGCAATTTGGACGAATTAAGCAGGAAGTTTTCACAGCCAAAAATAATTGGATCCAGGGCTGCATTTGGCCCCTGAGCCGCAAGTTGGACATGCCCGATATAGATAAACGCTTGCAAAATGAGAATTTGCTACACCATGGATCACAGTCTGGTACTTCTCAATTTATCTGGACTTGAATAAGGTCCTTGGAGAAAAACAATTGTGATACCTAAATACTTATTTTAAACGTTTGGTTTTAATATCTATATAAATCATTATTTATTTTGCATAATTGACAGTGCAAATAAGTTTACTTTTCTCTAAAACTGTAGGGCGATGTAAGAAAGCTGCTTTTAGCATATGGACATGGCTCAACTTGCACTAGCTTCTGAAATTTGTGCTTCTAAGCTCATCATGGTGAAGAATTCTTAAGCTAGATAAGTGAACAAAACATGTAGATCAGGGGTGCAGCCTGGGGGCCAAATGCAGCCCCTGAGAGGATTTCATGTGGCCCCTAGATGATTTCTGATTATTATTTATACTGGCAATCTGAAAAAAGCTTGTAACAGTTTGCGCTACAAGCCCTAGAATACAATGTATTCTATCTCTGTCCTGTGTATGAAATGCAACAGAGGAGCCACATAGGCCAGAATGGAAAAATAGCCTAGGGAAATAAACCTCTAAAATGTATTGGAATGCAACAAATTGCATACAAATTGTTAAAAAATGTTCCTGGCAGAACGCTCTGCACAATAAAATACAATTCAAATAATGTACAATAATTCAATAAAATATAGACACAATTGTCATATTTGATTTGGTTTGATATCGGTAGTAGGGCCATATTTTAAAAATGCGTCCCTCGACCAAGTCTGACTTCGACCAATGCGGCCCCAGCTCCATTTGAGTTTGACACTTCTGATGTAGATCGATGCAAAAAGTTTTAAATTAAAAAAATTCTGTTAGTTGATGTTTTTAAAATGTTAAAAATATGGTACAGCACCTTTAAAATTTATTGTATGTGTCATTAACAAAGCATGTTATGAAGAAAAAAAAATATTGCGTTATATTTTTTTTAGCAGACTGACTTTCCATTACCCAAAAAGCACATTGTTTTCACACATTTTAGTTTAGAGGTCAACGGCGCATTCTTTACCATTTGTTTCCATTGCATATGTGGCAAAGTTTAAAAATCATGACTTTGTTAAATGCCGCTGAACCTGAACTGTAAAGGAACATTCTTGTGTGAAAGCAGCTGCGATGGAGGAAATGAGTGGAGCAGATTTGAAACTCACGGCCCAAACAGCAGAAGTGAAGCCCAGCACAGCCGCCTGCATCCCGTCTGACACGAACGGGATGATGTTTTCTCCCAGACGAGTGTCTCGGTACAGGGCTCGGAGGATGTTCAGAGCGTGGACCTGCAAAACACATACAAAAAAGTGGGAATTATGACAAATTTTATTTGTTTTTAAAAAGGGAATAAAAAGTGGTTTGTTCAATCAAAGTCAGTGCACACAAAATTCTGACCTAAACAAAAGAGAAAAAAGGATTGTGCCAGGTTACAGCAAGTTGCTAAAATCTACCTCTAGTCTTGCTAATTTTTAGGTGAATTTTGATAGTGATATTTGGACGATATTTTGTCAGTACAACATAACTGTGTTCAAGTTGCTACACTAAAATATTCTAATAAGTTTAAAACTAATTGAAAGGCATAGTGTTTGTCATGATTAGAGCATGTTTAACTGTCTTAAATAAAGTAGAAAAGTTTATTTAACTTACAAGTAGTCTTCCCTCTGCCGGTTTTAATCAGGCCTGTGCCACATTTTTGAGAATAAGTATTATGATTTCTACTTCTTTTTTTCATTGACCTTGCTACATTGCGTGTTTACATTTGTGTTCTTAATAAAAATTACAATAAATTAACAAATTGTTTGTTGGTTAAATTGCTTAAATTAGGCAGAAACATGCTTGTATGAACATGCTTGATTTGAATATGGCCCTCAGGAAAAACAATTGCCCATCTATGATCTAACTGGATTTACCTCATTAGAATTGTTTCTTGCTTTGCTCATTGATTCTGCTAAAATCTAGTATGTTTTTTAGTTCCACGTGATATTTTTTCCCCATTTTTTGCATTCATTTTTGTTGTTGTTTTGTTTTACATCATAAGCAGTCATTTTGGTTTTCATACTGGAGACCAGTGGTTACACTAGACTTAATTCCAATCCGTCACCGTGACGGACAAGGTCCAAAAAAATCCGTCATGAGGGATTTTTATCCGTCATAATTTTGTTGAGTAGGTTTATTGCTGCCTATGTTTTTTTTAGCTGATTTCTGACACAGAGACTGCACAAAGTGCACGGGTCATGAGACAAGACAAAGAAATGACTGAACTTTGCATAAATAGTTTCTTAAGATATCATTAAAGCATCTGCAAAAATCATTGTGTCCGTTTGGCTTTCAACAATGTCATTGTGACTGATGTGGCTCTGCATTTCTTACCTGAAGCACAACGTTCCACTTCTCTCCACTTTCTGCAAATGCCCACTGTATTTTGCCCAAACGCCACGTGTTATTTCCATTTCTCCTGCGTAAAAGTCAGTCCTTCATTCCTCCAGAACGTTTCTCTGATGTCAGCCGATGCGAGCACGTCACCAAACCAAGGAACTGCAGGTGGCACTTTCCGCTAAGTTTATGAATCTGAATAAACATCAGTGTTTGTCTGTCGAGCGATCCTGGTCATAGACACAAATCCTCTTGAAATCAGGCCGACAAAACTCTGTCCATCCCGCTGTTTTTGTCGAATGAAGCCTTATCCGCGCTCCGTAGCAAGCATGTGATCCGTAAAAACTGCAGCCTCCAGGTTTACAGATTCATAGGTCAAGTATTTGCGGAGGCTACAGCCCCGTGCGCTGAATGGGACTGAATGGGACTGAAAGCAGCATTTGTCCCTCGCTGCTTCCTCAGTTTGAGCGAGCGGGAAAGCGCGAGTCCGGTGGGATCCAGGTCAATTAGTAGACTATATATAAAAGGGCAGCTTCATTTTCAATCCGTCAAAATGACGGAGGGCCTTAAAAAATTTCCGTCAAAGCAAATTACAATCGGTAAATGACGGAAAATTGTCGGTTAATGTAACCTCTGCTGGAGACAATGCATGTCCTTAATTGAATTTGAAAAAGGGACACGGTGGCCTGATATTTTTTTTTTTATACTGTCTGGTCTTGCCAGGCAAACAATACAGTACAGCACAACAGTTAAAGGGGACCCTTTGTGTCAAATTCACTTTTCTAAGTTTTTAACCTTGTTATGATGGCCTCCCTTTATCAGAAATTATACTTGAATTGATTCATGCATGTTGGAGTAATCTTGTATTGTTCTTCAGCTGGAGCTCGAGTGCTCTGAAATGCTTGTTCTCACCTACCACTATCCCTCCACTTGTCTGTATTTACTTGTTATAATTCAAAAGATGAATACTCAAAGTGAAGCAGATATGGTTCAATGCTGTCCCATAGCCATTTCCAACAATAAAAAATTGTTTTAAACATCGGTTGCTTTTTATAGTTACATTTTTAAAAGAAGAGGCGGGGCTTATCAGTTCTGCAGTTTGAACAGTAAGTCATTAGAGCTGTTCCTATTTTTAAGTTGTTTTAGATCAACTTTGTGTTTTACAATGAACAAAATGTAAATAACTGATCTGCACGTTATAGTTTCTTACTAAATATATAAAAAAAAAAAACACATAGGTCCCTTTAAAATAAAAATAAAAAACTGGTAGAATTGAATTACTATTTACTGTATTAATATCTACATATTGTATATCGTATCATGTATCGTGTTACTAAGTATGCTTGCTCAATTTCTAAAACTGCTGTACTCCAACATATCTACGAGACAAAGACAGGCATCTCCTTGGACTTCCGAGCTTAGAACATTTTCCCACAGTCAAGAGACCATCTGCATTTAAAAAAAAACAAACGAAAGAGAGTTCTTGACTCCACCTTTTGTGCATCTCTGAACAGCAAACACCAAATGTGGAAACAGCTTGTCCTAGTTCTTCTCTACATTCCCTTATCGTGGTTTGTAACGGATTTTTCCAAACCTCAAAAACACTCGTCACAAACATCGTGTCAAGCAGATGGTAGTTTTGGGCTTTTGTGTGCTGTGTGTGATACTGGGTGGTCACCTGAGGGACAGTGGATCGCTCTGTGTCTTGGTTTGAAGCAGGCGTGGCCAAAGCAATCAGCTCCCTCATGGTCATCTTCAAAAGGCTGCAGCTGGAGGATTTGGGTTCAGAGGAGAGCAGAGCCTGTGTGACGAGAATACCGTTTAAGTTATGTCACGATTTTACCAGCAAAGCGAAATGTTTCTCGTCAGCTGTGGTAAGTAATAACTAGATGCATCCCAAACTTGGCTGTAAATCTACACCGCATACTGTAGGTGTGTCTGTGGTCCACCTTTTTGAATGATGAAAGACATACGTGACCAAATGTGAATGTCCAAATCGAGAACTATTTAGTGGAATCTTACTAAGCTAAATTAACTTTAAGAGATTTGGCCCATAACTATTCATAGCCATCGATTGATGTCTATTGGAATGTATTGGACTTTGGAGGTACTGTGTAACAAAAAAATGACAATGTCACTACGAAGTGCATTTTCTATAAATAAATATATTACAAATCATCTTGAAAAGTGTTAAGTAGAGATTGACCGATATGGGTTTTTCTCTGGCCAATACTGATGCCGATTGTTAACAATGTTGTCACCCGATGCTTATATCAATAGCTAATTTTTGAGGCCAATTTTCTTATTTTAGTTTTCAAAAAACATAGTCGAGATGAGATAGTCTATCCAAAAAAAGAAAAAGTTCAATCTAAACTATTATTTTGTCCTATTGTTTAATGAATACAACATCTTTATGCACATTACAGATCATTTTAAAGAGTAATTCAAGAAAGTGTTCCTTTTCAAACATAGCAAAATGTAGATATATAAAACAACCCATATCATTTCTCTCCAAAACAACTGCCTGATCAAGTATCGACCAAAATAAGGCCGATGGCCAATGTGGCAGATATGCAAAAAAAAAAAAAAAAATCCAAATATCAGCCTCAAAATATTGGTCGGCCATCTGTCGCTGCAATATCCAACAAGACATTTATAGATTTATGTACTTTAGCCATTTCTGACGCAAAATAAAACATGTTCTCATATGTTATGAAGACATCAAAGTATATGCTTATAGGGCTGGGCGATCTGGGTACAAATGTAATCTTTTTGTTTTGTTTTTCCGATTCAGTTTTGCTTAATCTTTAAAATGTATTACTAATAGCCATACAAATGGCTATTAGTAATACATTTATGAAGCTAAGTGAAACAGACTTGGTTCATTTAACAACAAAAAAAACATATGTCAATATTCTGCTTCAAAGTTTGACTTCTGTGAATCTTAAAATAACTGAAGATTTGACACAACAGGGCTCCAGACTAACTTTTTTCTCAAGGAGCACTGTAGCCCCTAACTGATTCAACTTAGGGGCACAGAGAAAAATTTAGGGGCACTGCCGTAAATTGTTAATTCATATATAGTTAATATAGTTTAAATTTTACAATTAGCTATGCTGTGTTGTTTTGAATGTATAATTAGTTAGTTTATTTGTTACAAAATTTTACCAAAAATTACTTAAATATTAAATATTTATGAAATGTTACAGCATGAAAAGCAGTTAACATTTCAAGCAGTTAACAAATATTGCTGATTAATGGTAGCAATAGGCTGCAACATTAATCAAAATCTATCTCAAATTGCAATTACATATAGGCCTATTCAGTCACTTCTCTACCACATTTACTCAAAAGGTCAGTATTATGCTATTCTTTTACACACACTGAATGTAAAAGTAAAATGGAACATTACAAGTTTTGGGGGTCCTACTTATTTAGACTGTAGCCTATACATTTAGAGAATATTAATAAAGTAGCCTACTGGGTGACCACAGAGACAAAATGAAAGCTTAACTGCAGATATGAAGCTTATTTGTATAAGTGTTAAATACAGCCAAATATAAAGTGAAATGGACTGTTAGATGCAGGCCTAGATATAAACATTGTAAAATGTGATGTGTTTCTGACACGACGTAAGAGCAAAATTATCAGTTTAAAAATACAATCTCACACAGGAGATTCCCACATACCGCGCGTCCTCAGCTCCCCTCAGCTCCGCACAGCTCCTCACAGGGGGCGGGTCACCGGCGGAAGCCTATCTGACCTGGGCCATCCACTCTGCCTCGCGCACGGACTGAAGTGCGAAGAAACAAATGAACGGACTGTGAATACTTTGTTGGCCCGTGTATTTACACGCAAGCCATAACACGTTGGTCACGTTCAGTGGCGCTCGGAAAGTTTTACTTTGACGCACGGAATAATGCTGAATGGAGATCCAAAGCAGTACGTGGGGCGGAGGCAGCGCGAGGAACGACGAAGAGTGGAGGGACGAACACACACGGTAAACACACACGCCTAGTTAATGCTATCCTCTGTGTTCTGCGTGTGACAGAGAAGAACAGGACCCCACATCGACTCGCACGCCCGACATTTCACAGCCCTGATAAGCGTTGTCATGAAAGTCATGAATGGAGTCGAGTTACGTTTGAACGCACTACCCATGTGCGCGTGCCCATGTATTGTTCCAGAGTTAAAGACACAGAAACTACGCAGTTTGATACAGATTTAATGCTGCGTAACACGAGACAAAAAATGAAAAAAGGCATTTTAATTTCTGCTCGCACCGGAGCGAGTGGCTGAAAAAAATACTCGCAAAATGCGAGCATTTGCTCGCAGTCTGGAGCCCTGCACAAGTAAATCTCAGTCTCTCCTAATTTAGTAATTGAATAATCATTCATACAGCTATTCACAAACATATGCTAGAAAAGAGTAAAAATTAGCTTTTCGTAGAGAAATTTTGTTCTCAAGAGACATCCATTTACTTCCTAATAGTCAAAATTTGTAAAACATTCCACTTCATAGACATTTTGCAATCTAAACAACCAATCTCTTCATGAAAAGAAACAACAGATTAAGTGATTACCAAAATAAAGTTGTTGCAGCGCCTATATTCTCTGATTATACCTTTTTTTTTGTCTTGTCATTGCTAAAGTAATTAACAAAAACCTTTTCAGAGATGCTATGATGAGAAAGAAAAGTTTACAAGACATTTTTTTTAAAGTCAGGACATAAACTGAATGAAAGCCTTCTGCTCATTCAAGTATTTTGGATTATACAACGCCAACATTCCTCGGTCAGACCAGAAAAGACCAAATGAGTGAATAAAAACTTGAGAGGGGCAGTGATGTCAGCACTGCCAGACCAGAACCACAAGAAACTGGTGTCTCCTTAAAACAGACCGATGATACGACATAAATTGTGTCTGTTAGATGCGGCGCTGGGCTGTAATCAGAGGAAGGTGGCTGGGTCTGAGTCAGTGAGGTGAATGGGAGACATGACTAATACGAGGTCGATCAGAGGACAGACAGATGACAGTGTTGGTATTACATCATTATGTTACAGGTGTCTGTCTAAGAATAGGGCTGCAATAGGACTAGATCATGTGGGGAAGGGAAAAACTTACATGGTACAAGAAATTATTACTGGCTATGTTCACATTCAGTTGTTTGCGATAATAACCCACACTTTCCCATACTTTATCAAATCCATAATGTATTGTGCAATAAGAATATTTGTATGCCTCAATATTTAGAACTAAATCAAACTTCTCTCACATTTCAAGGTAGGGTTGGGAGATGTGGCCAAAAAATTTTATCACTTTTTTCTTTCACACATTTTCGATTTTATCACGATTCATGTCTATTTGTTGTTGGGTTTTTTTTGCCTTTGAGGGACAAAGAAGTATCTGATTTTTCAAAAAGCTTGTCAATAGCTAAATCCAGCAGTCAAAGGCTGTCTTGTTGCCAGATTTTCAGAGAAACAAGTGACCAAGCCACTGAAAATAAATCCCAAAACAAGCAACCTCAGCCCTTCAATAAAAAGCTTAAAAAATAGTTGATTAATTTGAATGTTGTATGTTGTGTCTCAACAAGTAATAATGATTGTAGCATATTTTAACAGTTTTCTAACATTAACAACTTCTTCTAGGCATGAAAATATGCTACGAATCTACGTTTCAGTCATAATTGACACATGTTTTTGTAAATCAAACTTGAAAAATGCTAAAACTCACCTCTTTTTTGACTTGATTGTGCAGACCAAAAAAACACAATCTTGAAAATGTATATGAGACTTTGAAAAAAGAAAAAAACGATTTCGTAAAAAAGCAGATTGTCACAGAGATGAGCTCACCATTTGATTTTTATCACGATATGGCCCAGCACAGTTTTAAGGTACACCGTATAACTTTTAGCTGAGGTATAATATATCACAGTATGGCTTAAAACTCATGCATATATAAATAAAGAATGGCCCATACTGTTTTAACCTTCCTATTTCAGTGGGATTATGCGTTTGATTTTTCACCTCCGGAAAATTACAAGGCATACAAAAAGGTCTGCTCCTGTAGTTACCGGTTTCGTTCATCTTCTCAACTACTTACAATGTGTCTCGATGCTTTACTGAACTGGAGAAAACTGCCTCTCAAACTCTGCGCCATCGTCTTAGAATGAGTTACAGAAAGACCTCAAATTAAAAGTTGTGGCGTCTCTTGATAAGTTCAAGATAATTGTAAAACGTGTTGTGGTTGAGAATTGTGTGCGTTTTTTCTTGAGAGTTGTTTTTATAATGTAATATTGTCTGAATTTGTATAATATTGTATTGATGGTGTTAGCCGCTACCTTGGCCAAAACGATTCTGAATCTCAATGGGACTTCCTGGTTAAATAAGAAGAAGTTTAGCGTGATAATAAGAGTCCATAATTATATTCAGTCTCTCTTGATATTTTTGTCATTTTGTACCTTGTAACTAGAGCTTACATATATTTTATTATTTATGTATATTTTTTATTAGAGCTGTGGAAGAAGAGTTTTTTGTTTTTTTTAAACATGCTAAAATCACAAATAAAGAAGTTACAGACCCGCCATCAATTGCCTGGTTGCAAAAATAAATGACAAAGACCTAGTTCTCACAAATTTCTCAATCTTCCATGTCAGAAGCATTTCCTATTCAATGAAAAAGTTCTCTGTCTCAGTCGCACGCTAAGTTTTCATGTTTTGTCTGCTCAGTAATTGTGTGTAAACCTGATGGGTACAAATTGGGCATCACAAATCAAACCAATTAGTGCCAGAGATGATAAACATAAGACTGCTCTATCATAACAGTAAAACAGTTGTCCGTTTGAAGCTGGGCACTTGATTTTTTTTGCTGCAAACCGAAAGAAGACACTTAAATCTGTCCAACTAGTTTCCAGTTCTGGCAAATCTTTTAGCACATGGTCAAAATGACTAAGAATAAATCTCTAGATGAGAACTAGATCAAGTTTATAATTTATATTTAGAGTACACAGCGCACTGAAAAAAGTAAGAAGTCATTTGGGGTAATTTCTACTTTGTCTGAGCCTAAAATCTTCTCTCAGCTCATAAACAGGCTTTAGAGAATGTGTATAGTTATTTAGACAGTTATTCGATTACTAAATTAGTTGACGATTATTCCAGGCTCACACACACCTGAATGTAGAAGGGAATCCCAGCGCTGCGTCGAGTGGCACACAGTTTGGACGAAGGATCACTGGACTTGACCTCCTCCAGGACTTCAGAGAGCCAGCGGGACGGAAGCTTCTGCAGGGCCTGGCTTCCACTTCTGCAAAAAGATAACGTATATTCAAACTATGTATTTCTATGTAAGTAAGATGTACAGATACTAGTAGAGAACATGATATTGAATTCTATCATTGTGATTACTGTAAGACAAAAGAATGCAGTTTAGACATTTTCACAATTGCAAACTACTGTATAGCAAAAATCTTTCATTTTCTTTCATTCTCATTGTTTTTTTGTAGATGCATGTGTTTTACTTCAAGTTGACTTAAATTTTTTTTTTTTTTTTCAGAACTTTTCTTTCTGAAGTTATCTCACTAAATCACAGTACACTTTTCAATAAAGTGAAAAATCAAACAAAATGCATATAATATTATAAAATAGCCTGCACCAAAAGTCAATTATTATGATTATGATTTACTTCATGCCAAAACCGGAACCAATATGTTGCCAGTAGTTTCTATAGAATGAACTAAAAACACATTATTTTTGCTTTTAAAACCTGCATGATTATTAATTTAGTTTGACTTCTTGAATAATTATCAATTAATCTAAAAATCTTGAAATCCCTAGCAAGAAGATGCTAAAGTAAGATGAGCGGATGTAAGAAGATTTGCATAAGGAAATTTGTTGAAACTTGAGTGATAATAGTTTTAGTTAAAGTGTTAATCTTAATTTAACTGACCACACAAGATTTACCTTCATTTACAGGTAGAAAATGCAATTTACAATCTCCAATACTTGCTGATACCACACAGATACCCTTCACAGTTAAGAGAAGCTATGTATACTGTTTATTTTGTGATATTTTGTGTCATCTGTCTGCTGTTCTCACTAGTAAAAAAAGGACGTTTAGTGTTTGTTAAAGTCTTACATGAAGCACAAAACGAGAAATCTTTACTTTAAGTTCACCAGCCATTAGCGGTTTCATACACAAGTTTGATCTATAAACAAACACTAAGGGTCAGGTTTATCAAGCATTTGCTCATGTGCAAAACAGGTTAGGGGGAGCAAAACCTTGGCAGAGATGACATTTTTCTCTCTCTCTAAAATGTGTGTAAAATGCTCATAAATAACACATGATTTTTTTTTTTTCATTTTTGCACCTGCAATTTAGCACCTGGCTTGATAAATCAGGCCCTTAGAGGTTTGTAAACTCAACAATAACTTGAAGTGAGGCTCTGACCTTTGCTAAATGTGGTCGATAGGTTTGTACCAGCTGACACTCTCTCAATCTTCATAACTTGCCTTTTTTTGAGGGCTAAAGCTAACTGTTATAGAAAAATAAAGATATGTTTTGCCAGTTTTTCAAATCTTAGCGGACTAGCTCAGATGCTAAGTGTTCGATAGATTCAGAGTGGAACTGCACGTCTACTTATTATATGTCTATGGCTATGACCTATGACTATCACTGAACAAATTCCTTTTAGCGTAAAATATAGCCGCTTCACAATGCACAATGTGAAAAAAAAACTCAACAACTCCTTGAAGAACAATGTAAAGGACATACTTACATAAAACAACACAAGCCCTGCATTACTTAAGAAGCTGTTTTACGGACGCCTTTCATTCTATTTCCAAGTGTCTGACACAACACAAAGGAAATTCCTGGTCTAAACTTACTAACACATTTACACCGCTCCCTGTGGCATCTGCGTCGTCAAACAAAAGCTAAGAATACGGTTTGAAGGAGGTCTGGAGAACACACACACCCAAAAGAAACCACTGGAGCTGCAGCTGTTTTAACAACTCGCAGTGAAGCAGAGACATTTCAAACAATCCAAGACAGAAGACCAGAGGTGTGAATTTGCATGTTGTGACTTGGACTTTAATTGAGTCATTGTTTTGATGACTTGACTTCATAAAAAAGGACTTGGGACTTGACTTGGACTACAAGGTCAAAGACTCGAGACGTGACTTGAGCTCTGTGACTTGAGACGACTTGATACTTCTCAGAACAAAAAAAAAAAAAAATACTGTAATTCACATTCATAATAGTGCAACATGATCAATCTTGTTTGTGACCAGAAATGTACTCTAAAAGGAATTATTATATATATATTTAAAAAAAATCCAGTGTTTCTCACAGGTTTATTCAGAGACTAAGGTGGTACGAGTGATCAAAAACTATATATTTGTGACCACAAATTTTGGGTATTTAAAGTCACGTCTCTGTTGACCAAAAATATTTATTATAAATTAAATATAATTATTTCTATGGAGATTATTTGTTATTTGTAGTGATGGCAGTTTTGAAACACGCTTTTCGAAGCTGCTTCGGAGCCTTGAAGCACATGCGATTCGAACCAGTGTTCCAAAACGCGACTCAAAACACCGGTCACGTGATATAGACGGTTCATGAAAAGCGTGACATCACTGAAGTGGTTCATGAAACACTGCCGTCTCGAACGCGTTTCACTAGAGGGATCCGGAGGGACGGAAGTGAGCATGTTGTCATGGTAATAATGTAACCACCTGTACCGCTTTTGGTTGTACTGTCTGTCACGCCATTTGGGCTTCTGAACCCGCATCCTGCAGATCACGGCTGTGTCTTGTTTTTCCATTGGTGATCGGACATGACGATTACAGCACTTAGGCTATACAGGTTTTTTAATAAAAACCTTGATATCTGAATAAAGCATAGCGTTCATGGCTTGTTTATTTTTATTGACTCAAAATATACACTTACAAAAATGTATTAGAACAAGCTTTATTGATCCCATGTCAGATCAGGATGTGTTTTGTTGAGCCACTAGAAATACTGAGACATCACCACCAGAGGCACTGTAGAGTCGTGAGCCCGAATCATTTGTTTCAAATGCTTTGCTGGTTCATGAGGCTTCATTTTGCCCATCCCTAGTTATTTGTTCATCAACATGGGGATGGAAACAGTTATAGCAGAAAGAGTCGACACACACTACCCTGCGTTGTTGTCAGCTAACTACAAGAGTTTATCACCGTGCAAAAACAAAAGTTATGCTGCTAATCAACATTTGCGACTCATACACGTTGAAAAAAAAGTTGTCTCTAGCTTCAGTAGCCACACGTCTGGTCTGACATACCGGCTCATACCCGATCGAAACAGCTAGCTCCCGATTTGTTGTTTTTAATCAAAGAAGTTTTCACAGCTAACTAGAAGGACAGCATGTATTTCTGCAGGGGCATGCGCAGTAGAGCGGAAGGTGATGTCGGCTGATAATCCCTCTATATATTACTATATATATTACTATTACTATTATTATATTGTCAGGTGTTGTTGTTTTAATTATGGGGCAGAAATTAGGCTCTTTTTTTTTTGCTTTGCTCACTGATTCTGCAGGAATCCACCATGTTTTTCTGCTCCAGGTGATATTCTTTCTATATTTTTGCATGTAAGCAGCCATGTTGGTTTTCATATGGGAGAAAATGCGAGTCTCTGATTGGCTAAATAATCTGTCAATCACGCTCACTGAAGTTCAAAAGCGGGACACTGTGGCTAGACATTATTTAATATATTATTTTATATATATTTATAAATATATATATATTTTTTTTAATATATATCGTCTGGATTTTTTATGTATTCAGTAATTGGATATAAAATTTGTAAAGACTTTATGATTAAACAATAGTAAAAGCAGAGGAATTGGACTTGACTTGGACTTGACTTGGACTTGTGGGGAAGTGACTTGTGACTTGACTCGGACTTGAGGCCAAAGACTTCGTTCCACATTAGCAGAGGACAAAAAGAATATAGACGAGAAAGCAATGATGCAGTAAACATTCAGATTCAACCTAAGAAGACAGAGAATTCTAAATTAAGTATGCAAGTTGTGCATTCAAGTAACACTGCTTTTTTTTGTGAAAATGTCTATAATATAAACACAAAAAACTAACAGCCATATGATCCATGTTGTATGTTCATACAAAATACTATATTTTGGTGTGCTATGTGTTTTTTTTAACCACACAAATCCTAAATGACAGATAGCAGAAGACTATTTTGTGGATTTGAGAAACATATAGGCACATACAAAGGCATATCCGGAGTGCATCAAAAGCCTGTGGTTCTGCACCCAACAATCAACACTCCATAACAGAGCGCACAGCCGCATACCATCCACACAGCCGTATTCACACGTCCCGGCTCTCAACCACCAAATAATATCCCTGCTACACAACTCACTCCAGCCATTACCTAAAAACAAAACAGGACATTTTGTTTAGACGCTTCAGATTCAAAAGAAGGTTCGTCCAGGGCCAGTGCAGCTTGTCACCTGCCGCAGACTAAAGATGGCTCCCACAAACCAGCTCCGAGCAAAACAGGGAAACCGCAACGACTTTAAAACTGTCAGTAAAAGTCCCAAGGGTTTAATCCAGCTGTAATGTGCAGCTTTTGAAGCTCAAGGATGTTGATTGGTCAGATTTGTATCAGAATAAATATGCACTAATTACCAATCTGGGTGAATCCAAAATAATAAAGCACATCTGATATTTATACTTTCCTTTTAACAATACTTTCCCGACAGTAAACCAAATGCATAGTTAAGATTAATGTGATCTTGACAGTTTTTCAAATACAATTACAAAGCCATTATCAAATTATTGATTTGTTTTCAGACTACTTTTTAGTAAAGGTTGAAATTATGTCATCACACCCGAGTTAACATAGTTAGCAGTTAACATAATGAAAATTGAGAGATGGGGGGCTAAAGTTAATCAGTATGAATATGTGGGTAAGTACAGAATCTTTACTAGCCATTTATATTTTATTTTTGGAAAGAAAGGAGGAGTTGATCAATCCGATTTTTTATTGCTCAGTCATAATGATAAACCAACTAGTATAGAAAGTAGGGATGCACCGATCCATCCTTTTTCAGTTCCGATTCCAATACATGGCTTTGAAGTTTCTGTCGATACCCGATATCAACTGATACTAGTGTAAGGACTGAATTTGCTTATTTCTCTTATCAAACTATAAGACATTTGGTCATATAGTGTTATAAAACTGTTACTTATAGAGGGATTATTTGTTTATTTACACGGGAGATGTGCGTGCACCCGGTATGCAGAAAGAACTGCCGCGGGCTGACACAACCTGTGGCAACAACTTCAGCCAGGGTTGTTGTCAGTTAACTACAAGAGTTTATCACTGTGCGAAAACAAAAGTTATGCAGCTAATTCAATATTTGTGAATGAAATTCGACTCTACAACCCTTACACATTGAGTGAAAAAGTGTGAGAAAAACACCGTCTCAAGCTTCAGGAGACAGGCGTCTGTCAGACCCAGTTCATACACTGCTCTAGTTTTGTTGTTTTAATCAAAGAAGTATCCCCAGTCAACTAGATGGACAGTGTTTTCTGCTTGGAGCATGCGCAGTAGAGTGGAAAGAAGTTGATCGATAATCCCTCTATATAGTCACAACTTAACTTAATCTGAATAAAATGTCAAACAATTTGAGACATTCTGGTTCAACACCAGCAGGTAAACAGTCTCATTATATCATTAATAACGGTATGTATTCTTCAAAATAACCAGCTTGGAATATCAGAGAAAGCATCTGCTTCCAAAGAACAGACTATTTTAGACAATTATGCCTTTTTTTTCTTTCCAAAACTAAGAAGCTCCACCACAACACTTTTTTTTTCTTCTTGGGGAATCCTTTCACAAAGCACCAAAACATTCCGAAACAAACAGACAAAAGGTCACAATGAAGTAACTCCAAACTGTATTTTACCTATTATTGTGAGCTGGTATGCTGTAATTTCACTACCATTTGAAATAATGATCCCGGCTTGTAATCATAGCCTATTATTCGTGAACACTGATACTGAGGGGAACCTACTGTGGGGTAATTACAAGGCAGCGGTCCCGCACGGGTTATAAAGCTCAGTCATTCGGATGGGTTTTACCTTTCAGGCCCGAGCGTGACCGCAGATACACACCTGCACAGCATGTCGGTGAGGCGCACGAAACCCACATACGCCAGTTCAAAGGCGCCACGGTGACGGGACTGGAGGAGCTGCTGACGGAAGTACAGGCCCACCCCCTCCACCTGTGTGACAAGAGGGAGAGGGGGAGGGAAGGGAAGGGAAGGAGGGGGAGAGAGAGAGGAGAGAGAGAGAGAGAGAGAGAGAGAGGGGCAGGGAAAGAGAGAAGTAAAGGGAGAGAAGGAGTAGGAGACAGATGGGGGTTGAGTGAGTGAGAGAGAGAAAGAAAAAGAAAGGAAGAATGGAGAGAAAGGAGATGGGTGGTGACAGAGAGAGGAAAGAAAGAGAGAGGGGTGGGAGAGAGAGAAAGAAAGAGGAACAGAAGAGGAAAGGCAAAGAGGGGGAAAAGAATGAGAGACAGGTGGAGAGAAAAAAAGAGAGTGGTGCATAGGAGAAGGAAAGGAAGAGAGAGAGAATAAGAGAGAAGGTTATAAAGACAAAGGATGAGAGTGAAGAGGGAGAGAAAGAGAGAGGAAAGTGGGAAGAGAGAGAGAAAAGGGCAAAACAGATGGGAAGAGAGAGGGAAAAGAAAAGTTGATGGAATGAGAGAAAGAAAGAGGGAGAGAATAGGAGCGAGAAAGGCAGAGAGAAAAGAAAAGGGGTGAATAGAGGGAAAGCGCAAGAGAGAGAGGAGGAGAGAGAGAATGAGAGAAAGCATAGGACACAGAAAGAGAGGGAAAAAGAAAGATACAGAGAAGGGTGGCAAGAGAACACGGGCAAAGCGTGGGAGAGAAACGAATAGCAAAAAAGAGAGAAGAAGGGTATGAAAAAGGAAGGGGGGAGAAGGTGGTAAAGATGAGATGTGAGAGTGAGTGGAGGATAGGCATAAGACGTAAAAGAGAGAAAGGTGGAGAAAGAGTAAGAGTCAAAAGAGAGGAAGTATGAGAGGAAGAGGAATAAACAGGAGAAAGATGAGGAGGAGGTGAAAGAGTGCGATGTAGAAAGATGGCAAGGAGGTTACAGAAAATGAGAAGAGAGAATTGGAGAGCAAATGTTGTGAAGGAGAGAGAGAGAGTCAGAGAGAGATGGTGAAGGTTGGATGAGAGAAATTGAGAGACAGGGAGTGAGGGAAGGGGAAAACAAATTGAGTGACCTCGCCAAAGACTTGTTTTTTAGCTATAAAAAAGACAACAACAAAAAAAACAAACAAGGTAATGTTAATTCTATTTTAGTCAAACCATATGAAAGATGCACAACTAGTGGTTTAAAACAAGTATTACAATGAACTAAGAAGCTATGGACCAATCAGGAATATGTTTTGCTATGAATCAAAGGAATTTTTTTTACAATGTGGGTCGAGCCCAATGAGAACTGTGTGGGAAACAAGTGCATGGGCCTATCACAGACAGTTGTGTCCGGTGACATGGCGCAACATCAGTTCAAACTCAAATATGTTCCTGACTCATGGTTCAAAATCAACTTCAGGTTCTAAGAAACCAAACTGACAACCCAACTGAGAGAGTCATGTGAGGCTCATTCTGCTTTCTGATTGGATAATCTGAAATGTAAAAATCAACAACTTGACATCATGTCCATGTTTTTTTTTTATTTAAGAAGAACTTCCAGTAAAAATAATCATATATTTGAACATGTTTGACCTTGTATCTTGGGACACATCGGTCATGTTTCTGAAATCTAGATCTATCAAAATCTTACATACGGTTCCCTTCAGACGAGGTGTTCACATTTGTAATCTAGTAACACGTCTTAAAAAAAAAAAAAAAAAAAAATAGCCTGTCCACTGTAGATCATTTCAATGTAGTTACAATACATATAATATGAGAAATAAAGTCGATAAAGGTCTTAATAATGTAGATTTTATAAAGTAACCAAGAGCAAATCACCAGAATGATTGTAACCCAACAAAAATGCCTGATTTGAAAAAAAAAAAAAAAAAAAAAAAAGCCAATTTTGATAAATAAATGTTTAAATAGCTACCCGTTCTCTCACCTGAAACAACCTTTGAATGCAAACAGGACAGAATACACAAAAAAGCCACCGCACCACCATATGGACAGGACATAAGATTTATTTAATTCAGAACAGGACTGTATTTGTCCGTTTCAGTGGTTTGGAAGGTCAACCAATTACATTAAACACATGTCACATTAAGGTAGACGCATTGCCTATAAAATTAGCTTCCAGACCAACTCCACTCAGAGGAGACTCCACCTGCGGCCAGTCAAACTAGCCTTCTATAAACTATATGGACTTCCTGTGGTAATGTGCCGACTTGTCATTTTCATGTGAATTCAACGAAACGCCAAGTTATTTACAAAGTGCACGCTGCAAAATGAAACAGATCAGATATGTTTGATTTGTTTTGTATACACAACAATATTTAGCACTTTTATATTGCCAAAGAATAAATTTACTTTCAGTGTTAGGTCTATACATAAAGTACTTTCTTCCCCCAAACAGATGAAGTGCAGTTGTTTATGTTTTCAGCATTGGTTTGGCTAGCTCCAGTCACACTGAAAGTTGCAAAAAGCTCTTCTAATCTCATTTGGTGAAGAATTATGAGACTCAGAATGCATAATGAACAAAACATATACATAGATTAAATCTAATAGTTTAGGGAAAAAAATGGTACAGTATAAATTACAGACTAAAATTTGAGTAAAATAGAATTTTGTTGTTTTTTTTTTGTTTTATCTTTAAGGATTTTTTTTTTCTTTCAAATTTCGGTCTATATCTACAAAAGCCACCGCTTACATACAGTAGTTCATAAAACCTATGATGGCTTATAGTTGTGTTAAAGCTCAAGACCATTTTAAAAAGGTCAATTTTATCTTGCTTGTGATGCTTTTGGACTACCAATACTGATTTAAACAATATTTTGACTTCAGTAAATAAATCTGAATTTGCCAAGCCGGAGAAATAAAATAAACATATTTTCAAACTGTGAAACAAAGACGATAAGCATTTAAATCTTTCTAACTCCTCTCTCACTTTCACAAACCCTTTGGCTACTGCTTTTAGAATTAACTTAATTGCAAGAAAAAGCAGATTATCCAAAGCTTTAAGGTGCCTATGACAGGTTGAACTACTACAACACGAAGTTAAGATCCTTGTATTTACTATTTTCTAAACATTTTACAAACTTTATCCCAGTTTTGCATTTTCCTACTAGAGTTACAGTCAGCATCATACGCCACGCTCACTAACGGACCTCCGTGGGGGAGACTTAACATTGAGAGTGAATCAGAACAGCTTTATCACTCACTGCTCAGCAACTTCAACAGTATGCTAAATGTGGATTTAAGAAAATATATTGTATTACATATAGATACAGACACATGAGGATAGATAAAGTGATCCAAACTTCCAACTATGTAAATATATCAAACAATGCTAACGGTAGCTGCAAGCTAATTACTAACTTGGTGCTAGAGCGCCTGGGTGTTTTAGCAGCTTTTTAGACATTTGGTTTACTTTTCTGACATAACAGCACTTAACAGCCTCCATGTAAACATGATTGTGACTCGACTTGAATTAGCTGTGCTAAAAATACCTTAATTTGCCAGAAACCGCCTTAATAGAGGTAAACAGTTTAGCTTCCCATGTTGTAACAAAAGGCATGAGACGCTTTCCCCCTCAGCAAATATGGCGCGTTGTCGACTGTATCCATAAACGATGACATTGCCTTGCAACTATGTAATAAATAAGGCCAAAACCTCTCTAATACAGTATAACAGGATTGTTTTTTTACTTGAAAATAAAAGGAAAATCCGGTGTTGTAAAGGATATCCTGTCATCTGATACTGTATTTATTCATTTATGTGTTGAGTCACTAATCTGTCAAACAAGATCATTTAAGATCTAGTCCATCCTAATAGGAGCTCTGTGAGATTTACCTCTAAGTTGTGGAGGCATTGCGATCTTGCTTGTTGCGTTTTAATTTTTCGTTTCTACAATTTTTCTTCTTTTTAAGCTTTTTCAGAGTTCTTAAAAAAAAGACTGAATTTAATTGAAAGTAATTTTGTTAAACTTGTTTACAGGGGTAAGAAAAAAAACAATACATTATTAAACTTTTCTTGACAAACTTGTTCTTGATGAATGTAAAACTATTATTCATATTTACAACTGGTAATAATCTATCAAAAAAAACCTTTGAAAATCGCAACACCTTGTCATTGCACTTTAGATCTACAGTTTTTATTCTACAGTTTTTCTAACTTGTGCAGACTATTTTAGCAGCACAACACCTGAAATTACTCAACCATTCCTGCGCTCGGTGAGAAAATGACTTTACTTTGGCCGCAGTCTTGTTTTGAAGGTTTTGCTTGTCGAGCGTGAGAGCAGCATGTCATGTGGCGTGACAAGTGCGCTCGCATAAGGACGCTGAGCCATCCGCATAATGGCCACTGTCAGTAAAACCATCCAGTTAGTAATAGTGTTAGCAACATTATTCTTAACATACACACAAGTGCCATTTCTGCGGCGGAGAGTAAACTGGAGTGTGTTGCAGGTGAGGCGAAGGGCGAGGCGGACGCGGGACCTATCATTAAACTGTGGAGCACCGCACTGGCCCGGCCCGGCTTAGTCAGGGGTGGCACAGAGGGCACAGGGAGGAGGAGGAGTGGCACCGAACAAGGCCCTATGTCGACGATATACAGTGTGTAAATGAGAGGAGAAAAGTCCAGCGGTGCCCGAGGCGATGTGGGGTCAGACATGCGACTACTACAGACACAGACCTGCCTTGAACCCAGATTACAGCATTAAGCACAACTGGTCTGGAGAACTGATGCAAAGTGACTCAGATATCTCTGCGGTTAGCTTGAGAGAAAACAGGAGCGTCCCACATTAAATCCCAGCAGGGTTAATTGGCTCAATTGAGTTAAAACTTGCTTCAGTGATAATTTGCAGCTAGAGCTGGCAGTATTGTCAAAAATTTATATCACAATATTTTTGATTGATTGATTCAATGATTAAACTAGTCAATTATATTTAAAATTATATTTAAAAAAGCTTTTTTATAATTTTAATAGAACTAAACAAACTAGGGTTAGGGTTACGTTTTATTGACAAAAACTGCTTCATTATTTAAGTAAATGTCAGAAAACAAACTATAACTGATTTCCAACGATAATACTGTCTATGTTTCAAGAAAGAGAAGGCGGATATGACCAATTGCTTTTACCACAAGATGCATTTTTCTTTCTGTTGAGTAATCTGATATTTTCCATTCCATTCTCAACAACCAATAAATATTCCTTCAAAAAAGCTAAGTGTGAACATATTACTGTGGCCAAATGGATCAGATTGGTACCAACTGGTGAACAAAAAGAAGAAATGTCAGAATTAGCGCATATACGTATGTCCTTGATAAAGATTATCCCTTTGAGAATTTTGGACAACCTTAAGTTTATTTCAATAAAATCCATAAAAAATGTTGTACTAGTACAGATATAGTATAAACAAGCTTATTGTTTCAAAGTTAGTTTGCATTGTCCCTTCTATGTCTAATAGTGATCATTTGCTATTTAAAACTAGGGTTGAACAAGAGAGCTTAAAATCGTCATGTCAAATTGTCAAAAATTATTTGGTCACTAAACCTGTGTTTAGAGCTGAAGTCAAGACTGGTATTTGTCAGATGGCTGGAAAAGTCTCTTATGATATTTGTGATTTCTCAAACTCGAGGGAAATCCATCTGGCCCTTCATCAGGCCGATTAGCTCTGTGCACAGAGCATCAATTGGCTTGTTTTTTTTTCAAAAAGCTTACTTCTGTTAATAAACACATTTCCTGTTAGCGTTAGCATTGAGATACAAACATGTGTCCTGTGGCAAATTATTCTTCTGATTTGTAAAGTCTTTAACATTCATCACAACTCACTGTCACTGTCTGATCTTCTGATTATTTATCGTTTTAAGCTGGTATAGTGAAAACCTCATAGAAATTAAATGAACAGGAAATGCCAGTATGTACAAAGTTAACTATTTTAAACATAAACAAGCCAGCTGAAGTTCCATGCACAGAGCCAATTGGTTTAAAGTTTGAACTGGTTTAACGGCCCAATCACACTGCAGTAGAAAAGTTGGGCTTGAGAGTTTTTTTGCAAAGACGACAGCAAGTAGCGCCTGAATCAAGCAAAACAAAATACAGCATCTGTGGATGTTCACGTTTCAGCTGCTACAGATTCTGTTTTTGGAGATAAAAAGAGGATTGTTTTCGTGTTTTTTTTTTTTTCAGAGAGTGACTCTCTTAAAAAGTGAAAAGTGACACTTTTCACAATTCTATCCAACACTGACAGTATGGCTGTGATTGGTTATGCACAAACTAAGCTAGGTACTAGTTGAAAAGTCACCCGCTTGTATTTCATTAAACGTCCCTTCTTTTCAATGCGTTCAGAGAGGGAGATTCCAAATGAATAATGTGTAATATCCATCTGACGTGATCCAGGTTATTTTTTGTGATAAATAGCACCATTTAGAATCGGTGTGGTTTATGCTTATTAAAACATTGTCAAAGAGCATTTTCATTTTGATTTTGGAAAAGAAAAACAAAATAAAATTCAGGATTTCATTTTCTTTTCAACCTAGCCTTCCTTAAAACACAGGTTTTTCATTGTGATTTGTCTGAGTTTTAACATACTGACACAGTTGTGAAAACACTTCTACACTCGTCATGGTGATGAATGCTGAGGTTCAGTTGTACAAAAACAACTGCAGGAAAAAGTTTTAACCTAAATAATCAGTTTGTTTGTGTTTTAAACAAAGTGAAAATTTGGTGAAGCGCCTTTAAAAGAAAATCAGACAACAGATAAAACTGTAATTCTGGTTTAAGTTACAACTAAAACACAGAGCTACCGCTAGTTCGCTGTAGGGCAAACAGTAAAGCTTGTGCATCCTGTTTTGACCTCATGACTTGAAACTCGTCTGACCCTGCGGACGTAAACTGTACTCTGTTACCAAAATATGGCCTGAGTGAACCACAGCAGCACCAAGCCCAATGACTTATCACATGTGGATGCAGTGCACTTCAGGACCGGCCTAACCTCACCAAGGTAAAAACAGCAGCAGCAGTCACAGCAAGATGGCCGCCACTCCGACCGCTGTGGTGCTGGACCAGGCAGTGGCGACATCTATTTAAAGATCTCTCTCTAAGGTTCCTGTCTCTGTATAAGAACAAATGTATAAATAAGAACTGCACTCACTTTAAGTTTGACTACATATGATCCTTGGTATTTAAGTAGCTTTAAAACAGTTGTGGACTAGATGCAGCCAAGCAAAAGCCAATTATGGGAGCTGTTTTTTTGTTAAGTGACGTCAATTTTTTTTAGATTAGATTTGCTGTTTAGTGGTTGGATTTGATCGAAAGTCTGCAATTTAAACAAGTCGAGAGCATAGGCATATGAGAGAAAACTGAAATCTGAACTGCTAATCTAATACGAAAAAACTCTTCCATTTCAAAGCCTAGTTAAAATGGTCTAAGCTACAAAGACAAAACTATAAAGACAAATGTTTTGTTATTTGTAGAAAAAACTATGCTACTGCATGCTGGAGAAGTTCAGGATTTTTTGACATGCCAAAAAAGAAGAGGCCACAGACATAAGGACATTTACGATTACCGTAATTTCTGGCCTATAAGCCGCTACTTTTTTCAGAAACTTTGAACTCTGCGGCTTATACGACAATACAAATCATTGATTCTCATAAACTTACTATTATAAGTGCGGCCTATGTATGTACTTTTTTATTTTTCTTATTTAAATCTAGTTGGTGCGGCTTATATTCAGGTGCACTCAATAGGGTGAAAATTACGGTATTTGGATCATTGGCGTAAAGTGGCAACCTTGCTGTCTCAATCTGTCCCAGGGCAGCTGTGACTACAATAGTAGGTTACAACTGTTGAGTGTGGAATGAAGGAATCTTGCAAAAAGTGAAGCGTCTTTGGTTGTCTTCAAAAGTTCTATTCACCCTATTAGTCTGGACAGTCGCTGAAAGTTGTTGAAAAAAATTTTTGCGTCATTGTGAATATTTGAAGTTGATAGGTCAAAGAAGTAGCAGCGAGATCGTGTTTTTTGCTAAATCCAAAAAAAAAAAAAAAAAGATCAGTAATACTACTGAAATTTCTTGAAGTACACATGCCAGTACCGCCATGGTTTGGACGAACAGCGGTGGTCTTTAACGTTACGGTGGAGTCTCCCCAGGTAGATTCTATAAGTCACAAATATTGCAAAAATATTTCTGGAAAAAGACCGGGTTACCTGGATGAACACTGTGAGCTGAATCTGAGATAATGTCAACAAGTCGATTATATGGCAGGGTTTTTGGATCAAGTCAATAAAAATATGTTGTTTGGCTCAGACACCAGACTTTGAAAGTAGAAATGTTATTATTATTTGTGTTAAAATCCATATTATAACTCATTTATATTTTGTGTTTAAACAGCCAATGTAAAATTGAATCAAAATTTAAGAACAGCATAAGGGGGAAAAACTGCGATTCCTAGTTTTATCGCCTAAGCAGCCGCTGATGGCCTTTGGTTGCACCGCAGTAGCGCTGGGTTGTGGCGGCTGTGACTATTTTAAGTTCCTTCAGAAGGTTCCCGTCTGTGTAACAGTTAAAGGGACCCAGCCTAGTTCCTGTGCAGGTCTCCAGGGGGGGCTTTTTTTAGACGCCGACTTCCTGTTTGCACTGTGCCCGTTTTCCAGAAAGAAAAAAAAAAACAGCTAACTTCCATGTGTAGACAAAGACGTTTCCTCAGTTTAATGACATAATGTGAGAGAGGAGCAGTGTCAGTGACCCAAATAGGCCAGTGTACAGTGTCCCATGACTGCAGTGAACCAGACAGCTCTGATGAGGAGAGCTGTTGTTCTCTGAGGACGCATCACTGAAGGGCAGTAAAGAGAGTTATTATGTGGTTAGCGCACAAGGACACACAGACTGAGTGACTGGGACGCCAAAATACACTCGCTCAAATGTCCAGGGAATTAATACAAGTACATAAATAGACTAAAACAGAATAGGAGAGAAAAAGTCAGACGGCAAACAGGTATTTGCTTATGTAATTATTCAACAATTTACATTATTAGTCAAACTGTTTTTTGGGTTTTTTTTTTGTTTTTTGTTCATTAATCAAACCCATTTTTATACAAAGATTACCTATTAAATACAATAACATTTGTATTTGTATCTACAACATAGATCCTCGGGATGAACCACTTTTTTTATTCATTCTTTTTTCTTTCTTTTTATTTTTTGAAATTTTGTCAATTTTTATGCATAATATCTTGGCAGAAATAGTTTTTGTGGAACAATTTAAATCTGGCTTTTTATTCACTTTTTTGCCAACCTAAAGAAGACTTTTTATCAACTTTACTGTATAATAAACAAAGAATCAATACCTTTCACATATCTTTATAATACTAATCAAAGATAAATTTAGGTCGTGTGGAAAGAACAAAACAATCCAATCTGCTCCTAATGCTGCTTTATAATTTTGTTCAAGCCACTTCCTCCATTTCATAGAGTTTACGGAATATTCTTATTATTTTTACAAATACATTTTCCTTTCATTGGAGCAGCAAGTTCAATAGTTCCTACAGGGACCAAACTGCATGATCTTGGAAGATTTTTAAAGAAGGATTTGTTTATATCAATTATTTAACCAGGTCGGCCCAAGCGTTTTTGACGCCCTAGGCAAGACTTCCCTTTTGACTTTTTAATCTGAAAATACTCTTTCATATAGGCCTATGTTATCTATTAGTATCGAGGGCACGGCTGAGTACTATTTGAATTTAACAGATGCAATTTCCACAATCTGAGTATAATGACCAATTATTGCATCTTTTACATGTAGCCAATTTTGTACTATGTAGCGTATATCCTCACAAGATTTAAATTGTTAAGGGCCCCAAATTGTAGTGGATCCCAGGCCTCTCCTTTCTGCCACTGCAAGTACAAGTTCATCAGCTATTTGTGGTCATAACTCTATGAACACATGCTTAATTGATACAAAATACAAACTGACTAATAACTTATGAGTAGTGCTGTCAAGCAATTAAAAAAATTAAGAGATTAATTAGTTATGATCATTAATTAAATATTCTAATTAATCTATTTTTAATCTCACCTAAGAATTGCTGAGAAAAACACTCAACTTAAGTGCCATTGTTTTTATCCAATTTAATAAATTACATTATTGTTGCAGATGGGAAATATTAATATTGCAAAAACTTTAGGAAGTTTTTTGTTGCTAAGTTGTCAAGTTGAACAACCCATATGTCACTTTGCAACTCGCATATATGGAAACAATGAAGTTAAAGATTTCAAAAAAATAAACTCGATTAATTGGTCTGTAATTAATTGACCTTTCGCCGAGCCCCGCCCCCCTTAGTTACTGTTGCTACGTCCGTCAAATATGACAGCGTGTCATAGACTTCGATGACAAAAAGAAGTACACCTGTTCACGTTAGTGACTTTTTTAAAGCATTTTTTCCGCGATATCCTCTAGATCGAGGCAAAAGGAGTTCACTGTGCAGCGGAGAGATTTATTCAAAACATTAAAATACACAACGAAAGGACATAACTCCTATGGAGGCTAATGCTACTGGTCTCAAGCTAAATCAGAGAAACCCATGATTTTTAACGTTAACGCTATCTCAAATACAACAAGCACAGCCTTGTCCTGCTCTTTCACTGCCGGGTAAGTTTACTTTCATATGTTAAGGTCTATTTTTCTCTATTGCAAGAATATTGGTCATTTACGAGGCTATGCTTTGAGCTAAAGCTACCCGTGTTGGCTAAAGCTAAGAGGCTCGCTAAACTTAGAAGCTTAGAGCGTAACTTCTGCAGTTATATCCTCGTCGTGGTATAACTTGTGTCTAGTTTGTGTTCTTGCCTCTAGATCTAACAACACAGTAAGTCCATAGCTATAGTTAAACATTAGTTTTACCTTTGAGCAGACATTTGTTGTTATATTTAGCTGGTAGAGGAGCTGCCCGAGCCGTCCGTACTGTTTAATCCATTGTAGCACTGCTCCAGTTGTTTTCAGCTTTAGAAATGGAAAGAACACAACTCCTCCGGTCAATATTTCAGGGTATTCTGCGGTCCAGTTTACAAAACCATAGCGCATCGCTTCACCATCTTGCTTGAGCTCAAATCTGACGGACCATATTTACATAGCAATGGTTGCTACGATGTTTGATTGGACAATAGCCGTTTTGGGCGGGCTCGCGAAAGGTCAATTAATCTCAATTAATGCACTAATTTGACACCTTTGCTTATGAGTGGTAGAACTTTATCACCACGGGATGGCGCTCTAGGCAACAGCCTAGTTTACCTATGCCCAGGGTCGGCCCTGGATAGGCGAGTTTTTTGTTAGATCTGGTTTACTTAAAACTAAAAAAGGTATCCAAAATTCTTCTGCATCAGCAAAAAGTACCCAAGTAATTTTACTATTTTACATTAGACCCCCACTATGTAGAATTATCACAGTTTTACACATAATCTGTCTTGTTTTTATATAAATATTACATAAGGGAAAAATGTGTAATGCTTTTCTTATCTTATAGGGTTGTCATAAAAATCAATTCCCCGATACTAATCGATACTAAAACTGGTATCGATATTTGATACTCGTTTGAACAAGTATCAATATTTTAAGCCCTGCCCCCTTTCCCCTCTCGCACGCTAAGCCCCGCCCCCTTCTACTCTCATTGGAGATGGAAATGATGACACTATCAAATACTGCATATTTAGCCTATATACTACATTAAATAATAATTAAAAAGTAAAAATACTATCATAGGAAAAAAAAATTAAGTTGGCACTGTGGTATCGAAATCGGAAAGTATCGAATTGAATTTGAAATTTTAGTATCGTGACAACACACTATCTTATGTGAATCCACAAGCGACACTTTGCATTGATAATTTTAAATTTAAGACTTTTTTTCCTGTAGTGTCTCACCTTAAAACTTTGAGAAGGTTCAGAGCCACAAATAGTCCAAGTCTACCTGTGTGTGCCTGTGCCAAGAGCTAAACTATCCACACTGTTTCCAAACACGGGTGCTCCTTCTTTGCCACTTTTGTCTAAATGAAATGACCCAACAACGTGGATGTGTTTCTGTATAAGCCACAGCTCTGTTAAAACGCAGCTTTTCTCTTTTCACCAGTGGCCAAACTTCAGTTAAAATGTGCCATGCTAAAATAAACAGGAGAACTGTCAAAAGTCTACCCTGGTGGTCCATGTCCCACCTCCTCTAAATCATAACAGCTTGTCAGTCTGTCAACGCACCACTACATCATTTCTAACGTAAAAATAGATTAAGTCCACAGCTACAGCCAATGATTACGGTATTTTGGTAATTGATTTGTGGTTTATGTTGCAAAAAGGCCAGACAATACGATTTTTTTAATGAAATTTGACCAAAGTAAAATTTTCTTGATTTCAGTACATATTCTTTTTCTTGATGTAGGTGACTATGTCTACAATTTTAAAAAAGAACAAGAAGTGTTTTCACATTTTTAAGCTGATATGACAATTTTTTTTATTTTTATCATTGCTTTATAGCAAATTATTTAAAAAAATGACAAATATACAGTAGGTTGGTTGAGAAGTAGCAGTTGTTAATTACCTCTCCATATGGTATGTTTACTGGACAAAAAACAAACAAATTGTTTAGTGGAATCTTAAAGGGACCTATTGGACCAAATGTATTTAGGAATAAACTCTATAGGAAAGTCAGTAATTTACATTTTGTTTTTTGTTAATAAACACACATGTGATGTAAAACAGCTTATAAACAGAAAACATTTACTTTCTGTTCAAAACTGCAAAACTAAAAGCCTTGCCTCTTATTGTAAATTTTAATGTATAAGCAACAACTTAAATGAATGAGTGAACCTGACATTTTGAATAATCACAATTAAATACAGACAAGTGGGCAGGATAGGTGGCAGTGTTTTCCATAGGTTTATACAGAGACTATGGTGGTATCATCAATCCTCATTGAATATTTTATTTTACAGCGCGTGCAGAATTATTAGGTACTCCTACATTTTTGGGTTTTCACCCTTATGTTGTCACTTTTTTGACCTTTTGAATAGTCGAGAGTGTTTCTGAGATGAGCATTTATACAACTTACAAGTATTTTAACAAAAATGTCTATTTTTGGCTGTGCAGAATTATTAGGTACTGATGACTGAACATCAAAGCAGAAAAAAGACTTAACTTGGCTGAAAATGATAATGATTATTGCCACTGCTGATTAAAAATAAAAAAAAAAAAAAAATAGACTTTGGAGGGGGGACCATTAGTCCTCTTCTGAGAATGGGAACCACTGGGTGGTAGGTGAAGACCAGGGCTTTCTGAACAATCATCTGCAACAGGGACAATACAAGATTACTCAAACATGCAGGAATCATCCTTAATAAGTAAACTAATGATGAGAAGGCAGTAGAAATAGGTCTCTTTAAATATAATCATGTTCATTGTTTTATTGAAAACTGCTCTCTAATTTGTTGTACAGTACTCACTTTAAGCAGATAACGTTGGCAGATAATTTCATTTGACAAGTGAAAACCGCTAAAAATCAATAACTTGCCTAAATATGTTGTATTACATTTCTTTCTCAGTAAAACAACTTTTTTTTCCATAAAAAACACATTTACACATGTCATAGTGTAAAGAAATTACTTTGTCTGATTCCTAAAACTTCTCCTTGACAAGCTTTCGACTAAAATAGCTGACGATATAACTGATTAGTTGTGAGTAAGTCGATTAACTTGTTGCAGCCCTATAAAGTCTCTAATGGCTTAAAATGAACTTAAAAACTACTGACATTTCCATAGGAGGAAATGTGATGCAAAACATATCATAATGACAAGGACAAAGTACAGAACTTTTGAGGTGCCATGTATGTCAACATAGCGGTTGGACAAAATGACTCGGTCCATGTAAACTTTCCAAAAAGCTGTCCATTCCACTTACAGTCCATGTGAATTGCTCAAATATTATTGTATGAGTCAGAGCACTTGTGACAAAAGGCAGATGAACCACTTTTATGTTGAGTTTTTGGTTTAGTAGAAAGTGTGGAGAAGACGATAAAAAGATGTCTGGGTGGTGTTGAGTTACAGACTTTAGTTTTTATGTGTGGTCAGTCTTAAGATCCTTGGGTAAGTTGTAAAAAAAAAAAAAAAGTCCACTTTAAATCTTTGGACAGTGGAAAGTACAGCCACAACATGGGTCGTTTGTGTCACTGCGCTACAATCCAGCTTTCCTACAAAACATGGAATCTCTGCTTGGAAATAAAGGAGCAGTATAATCATAATATATGATAGATTAAAATAATAGAAAAACTGATAGAGATATATTCGTACCCAGCAATGTAGAAATGCGTTGTTTTTTTTTAAACCAGAAGTACATAGGTGATTTAAAAAAGTTTTGAAAATATATCTAGGACTTAAATAGCAATGTGTAAAGAACATTATGAATAATGTGCATTTATTTTCATAATTACGATCTAAAACTACAAACTTCAGTTCTTTTGACATTGGTAAAGCAGCAAAGTAATAAAAGTCAGTTGCAACAAGCAAATCTCAAAGATTGCAATTACTTTAGCATAATTTATGGTACAAACTTATTATACGTCTCTGTTTTTATGTAAACAAACGTAGTGCTAACCCTGCAAATGAACTGCCTGGAAAATCCAGACAATAAATACAAAATATATCGTCTGACCACCGTGTCCTTCTTTTGAATTTCAGTGTGCGTAACTGACAGATTAGACACACATCGTCTCCCATCAAAACATCGACTCTACAGCAGATTTCTGTAGAATCAATGAGTGAAGCAAAAACTATTTTAATAAGATACGTTTTGTTCTGAATGACAAACGACCAATGAGATTTTTTGTTTCTTGTGCAAAACAACAACAACAAATGTGATTGTCCAGCAGTTGTATCTGAAGCACAGGCGGGAGAGTGGTGACCAGACCGAATTTCGCATTTGCTGAAGAAAGTGCTTAAAAACATAGATTTATTTGATTAAACTAGGAGTTCTGCTTTTTGTTAAATGTTAATTACTCTAGATTGGTGCCAAATGTGATCTGGAAACCAAATCCTACTACACTCAAGGAAAAAGAAACGCAACATTTTAATATTCAAAAATTTCTTAGAAAACGAGTACATTTGGGAAAAATGGGTTAGCATTTCAGTCCATAGCTGAAGACAGGTGAACACATTTCTTGGTTTGGCTTGACTGATTGTGAGAACAATAAAGAGTGCATTACAGGGTGGATTATTCACACCAAATCATGTTTGGTCTACTCTATAAAAGGCCATCTCAGTGTGTGTGGTCCGTCGACGTGAACATCCTCTCGAAACTCAGCAGCAGCTGAGGGCCGCACTGGTGGAAGAATGAGCGGCAATTCCACAGGATCAACTCAGACACTACTGGTGATCCATGAGACGATGAAGAACCGCTGTCCAGGAGCCAACGGGGGTCACGTGAACTATTGACAGTCTGATGAAATTCCTGTCACTTTTGGTTTGGGGGTTGCTCTATTGTTTGGTTGTGTTATTAGACTTGAAAATGTGTAAATGCCGCGGCAGTTGGATTGAGGATTAGAAATGGATGTAGGGTTCATATGAAGCAGGCGCATCTCAAAACTTAAATTATTCTGCCCAACCAAAACACTGAAAACTGAGTATTGCGGGTGTTTTTTTTTCTTGAGTGTAGAAAGACATAAATCATACTGTCATGGCAACAATTGTTTAGTCCTAAAAAAAAAAATCATAATTTAAAATATCAGAGTATACATGCACTAAGGCTACTATGTAATCTAGTATTTAAAAATGGCCACACATTTTACAGAAAAAGTTTTGCCCAAAGACACAACACAGAAGTATAGCATTAAATTCAAATTTGGGATGTTCAATATGCCAACTAGATTCATTTAAATTATATTTTTATAAACTAATATAATAGTAAAAACTCAAAGCACAAAAGACAACACTTTTTAATAACACAGTAAGTATTGTGCTGCTGCTCTTTCTAATAAAACAAAGTTACTGAAGCCTTTAAAGAACCAAACTCATCCCATCTATCCTTTCATTTTCATTCATTTTGAGGGATTTAGCCACACTATAAAGTATTGAGGTTTTGCGCATAAAAGCCTTCTGGGAAACTATGTTCATTAAGAAATAACAAACAAGTGACTAAGAAGAAAACTATGTGGATTTTTCAAAGGAAATCCGTCGCTTTAATGACAAAGCACTTGTGACGTAAAGTGCTATCCACAAGGCTTTGAGTTTGGCTTCATATAAAAGATTTATTTAGTCCAGTGTGCGGCGTAAACACAACTGCTCGTTGTTGTCGCAGCTTGTTTCACAAAATCATAGAGGATCAGAACTCAGTAAAACTTCGAAATACAAAACATCCGCTTGAAAAGACAAGAGGAAGTCATCTCTAAGCACTTGTCTACCTGCATCCATGAGTCGATAAGATGTAGCAGAACTGGAATGTGGGCTGACAATATATTCTCTTCCCTAGAACAGCATGATTTAGGAAAAAATATCTAGTTGTGATGTGTGATTATTGCCATTAAATGTGCAATTTATGTTTTTAAAATCAGTGTTAAAACTCAATTTTTGATGCTAAGGAAAAGACTTGATTCTCAATGCTGATTTTGATACCACATAGATTAAAAATACTCTTTTTAAAGTCAAAATTTTATTCCACAACCTGACATTTTTAAACAAAAAATACAAGTATTGTCTATATTAATGCGGTTTGGAACCATTTTTGATAAAGCTCAAGATTATTCCTAAAACTAAAATAATATTTGTTATTTTTCAAAGTATGGATACTTGCTCAAATGAGTAACTAGTTTCGATATCACTTTCAGTATTGATTGACCCAAGTTCAGAGTTTTTTCAGTATTTTTATTTTAAAGGCGTTCAAAAGAGATAAAACTAAAATAGGCCAAAGCAATGATGAACTAATATAACTGTGTGTGTGTTTGGTGTTTGTTTGTTGTCGAGGAAATTAGCATGCTTAAAAAATTGCAGTCATTGCAATGTGTTAAATGTATTTGCAGATGATGAGGCAATGTTTTTTTCTCTATTTTACATTGTAAGAGCCGCCGTCACAAGGCAGACGCACGAGATGTTTCTGCTTGTACTCGTGCAGCATGTGAACCTCACGATGATGCGTCCTGACAAACAGTCGCAGTGCAGCGCAGGCATGAGGAGAGAAACTACAAAAAATCTCTTATGGAAATACTTTCTCTGGCCACACCTCCCCAAACTTGGACTAAAAAACTCCTGAAGTGTGCAGAGGGATTTGGCTTTGTCAGAAAGATAAGCTATGATGCACCATTACGTGTACGGTATCCAGTATTGTTTATTAAAGTAATACATAAATTGTGAAAGTAGTATGTACCTAGAGCAGGGGTCTGCAACCTGCGGCTCGAGAGCCACATGCGCTCTTTAAAGACATCAGTGCGGCTCTTTGAGATTTGATTGAGAATGAGGAACTAGACTAGAAAAAAAGTTCAATTACATTCTTTACTATTTTTTTATTACAGTATATGTTTGTTTTAAATTAGCAGTGCTTAGTGCAGAGGTTCCCAAACTTTTCAGACCAGGACCCCTAAAAAAGCAACCAACACCAAAAGAAAAGAAATGTTTGTAATCATTGTTAAAAATCATTAAAAATCATTAAATGTGTCAAAATGTATTCATTTTAGTACTTTTTTGCTTTATGTGACCAAAATTTACTCAGACAAGCTGCTTTCAGTCAAAAAACTGGGTAAATACCAGGTCATAGTTGCAAAACTACATCTTGAAATCATCTAGTGACCCTGATTTTTCTTTGCGGCCCCCACTTTGGGAATCACTGACTTAGTTTGTAAAATGGTTATTTAATCATTTCTAAATGTATTGATGACTGGAGATGACATCACGTGTTGAAGTTGAACACAAGTGTATATGAAAAAAGATTAGTCTTGCTATCAAATACATTTTTGTCAATTTACGCAATGTTTCGTTTTGGAAAATGTACTTAATAAATGCTTGATGGGTTTGTTTGTTTTTGTTATTATTAAATAAAGTTGCGGCTCTTACTCTTTTGATTTGGTTTGAATTGGGCAAATGTGGCTCTTTTGCTGTTGAAGGTTGCAGACCCCTGTTCTAGATGAAAAGACATTGATAAACAATAATATAAAATGTGTAATACAAGCTCTTTAAGACAAAGTCAGCTACAGTGGCTTGGAATCCCAATTAAAATTCAAGGAAACTAATCAATAACAAATCAACTGGAATATCTATGGCAAAAACTTGGATCACTGCTTTAAGTGAACTCACAAACAACAGCTGCTATTCTCAAACTGCATAAACAAATGAATGAAAGTGCAGTCACTGAATGAGGCCCGCCATGAGAAAAACACCCATTCAGCAGCTCAGAGCACTTCCTACTTTTCCGAGGAGTAAACAGAGGGCGCGGACCCCCCTGCGGACACAAACACAGCCTGTCTGGGTCCCTGTTATTACGGACGCTAACATGTTGAACCACTCAGACGACTGTTCCTGTGTAAGTTTGTCTGCAGTTGTGTTGTTTGGGCTTTTTTTCCCCTTCTCTCTCTCTCTTTGCTGCTGAAGTAGTCCGAAGCCGGTGGAAGTAATTTGGAAAGAATGCAGTGGAGCCGGGAGGGGTGGCGGGCCGTTAAACCAGCAGGCTCGACCCAAATGAAAGCGCCCGAGCTAACGAGGCTAACGAGGACGGATGCTAATGGAATAGTCTCCCAGCGTGGCGTCACATACAGACAGACGCACACGTGTACCAGGAATTTACACAAAACCGGCAAAACAATGGGCTCTTAGTCATTCACACAATTATTTTCCCTCACTACGCAAGAGACAGCTTTGGACAACAGTGAGATTTTTTTTTCCCACTGTGACATAAATAAACATCTTACATCTGATTACATTATTGTGCATTGTATTTTGGAAACATTAAGTCAGACCTGGGCAAACTGCTGCCCAGAGACCAGATGCAGCCCTCAGCCTGTTTAATATTATCACAATAATTGTCAAAATAGTAGATTAAACACCCCTATGATTACAAGAATGTGCCACAATAATGATAATTTGTTACCAATGACCGTGGTGCGCCCTCCACTACTTACCCTGGTTCGAATGTGATCCACAGGGAAAAAATAATTGCATATATTATGCAAAGTAAACGTTTTTAATCTTGTTCTAAAGTTGTTCCTTTCTCAGTAAAATTATGGTTTGGAGCAAAAGTTTAAATTTGAGGCAGAAAATTCATATGCATTTTTTTTTTTTTTGAAAAAGAACATATTACACATCTGTTCCAATTATAGTTTTTTCTAAAAGATTTTTCTATTTAAATAATTTAATTTTAAAAAACTGTATGTATATATATTTTCTATTTTTTCGCTCAGCCCTGCTCATTAAATTACAACTGAAGTTTTGTCTGTGAGATAGTTTTCATTCCCCTCTGAGCCACTGTTCTGAATTTCCCAAACAGGTGTTTCAATTTGAGCAATTGTCTGCAGCATTAGCATATCAGACAAGAACGATTTGATTCTTTTACATCTTGTGAAATTTTCACTGCAGCCTGAAGCTTGAACTCTAACTCAGTTCCTGATGTGGGAAGCACATGACTTTCATGTGCACTTTAATAACTGTTTGCAGTGCACTGGATTCCAGTGGAGCATGTTGAAGGATTGAAACAATCAATAGTTGTCTTTTAAAAGATGAAATACTACACATATCAATCAAGTCAATAGTGTCTTGAATATCACCATAGATTTGGAGGTAAAAATCTTAATTTCTAACCAGCTATGTGGTAACTAATGTCCATAACACTTGTCAAATTTCTATTATAAGGTGAGAATAAGGAGGTGGATAGACAAACTATATCCACCCTTTAAATTTCTTTGAATAGATTTTTGAAGAATGTGTACATTTAGGTGTACTAGATAACATGTGTAGCCTATGCGGATTTTGTGTATTTGGTTGTTCACCTGCTCCTCTGTGATCAGCCCTCGGTGCCGCTCTCCGTCCTGGTTAGTGAAATCCAGGGGCAAACTCTGACACAACTGCCCCAGCAACATGGACACTTCCTTCATACTACGCCAGCAACAGACCAGCACCATCTGAGCGGTCACACGGTAACCCTCTCCTCCTGAAAACAATACTGTTTTATTGCAGATTTTATCAATGAGTTTTACCACATTGAGAAGTTTTGTAATCAGCTACTTTTAACCAACTATATGAAAGATAATTCAAAGATACAATCTAGGTTTTCAGATTTTATTCATGCCAACTAGTCATGTACACAAAAGAAAAAGTGAAGCATAACCAAGTGAGACACTGCCCCCATTTGAAAACTAAATGAACTACAAAAATATGATTTGTACAAAGAAACAATCCCACGACTATAATGAACCTAAGAGCCAAAATACCAAACTGTTGTAATATTATCAGTGTTTTTTTAGAATGCAAAATTGATACTGAGTAAATAGTTTAATAAAAAAAATGCTTCAATACATGCTGATAAGAGATAAAACTCGCATAACAACAAGATATAAGACTTAACCTGTGTATTTGTGGTAGGGCAAAGATAACAATTGGGATAACAATATAGTTGACAATATATATAAGCTTTTCTAAAAATTTTTATATGTGTATATAGTTGTATTTGAGCTCCATTTTCACTCCTGACAGTGTTGAAGTGTTTCACCAATGTTTCTGTCACAAAATCAGCTGCTGATGTCAATATATAAATAAATTTTTTGGTACCACTTTATATTAACTACACCTAATTAGCTTTAGTAAACATGAAGAAAGCATCAACAAATCATTAATTAATTAATTAAACAAATATTAATGCTTAGTAACTACTAAACTAAGGAGCTAAGGTTAGGATTTAGGGTTAGGGGCAGGATTCGGAGTAATTAAGTGGTTACTAAAATTAATAAACTGTTCATCTGTTAATTAATCAATTGTTCATGATAAATTAGGTCTTTAGTAACGTGTTATTAATGATTTATTAAGTCTAATGTTTTTGTTATTCTAAAGTGTAATATTGCAATATTATCACCAACAACATACTATCACCCTGCCCTAATTTGAAAGTAAATATATAAATTTTCCCATTTGTCTAGTACAGTATTTTTCAAACTAATGCCTATACCACTGGTTGTACTCAGATTGCCTCTGTTGGTATTTAAAACAATCTGCAATATGAATTTTTGTTTTATTTAGAAATAAATCTATTCATTGTTAGATCTTCTTTTTGACTAAGCATCCTTTAGATCTGCCTTATGACTTTCCATTATTTTAGACATGGTTTGCTCTCATTTTAAACCACTTTGAGGCTAAGGCTTAAAATAGTCTCTTGAGTTTTGATCTGGCGGTACTTGAAGAGACAAAAATATTTTAAGTGGTGCATGGTGTGAAAAAGTAAACTCCAGTCAAGATGGCCAATATATAAAAACTATCTATAAATGTGTTGTAGAAGATACCTGTGTCCAGCAAAGAACTGTGGGTATTTTTCGTCTGCTCTTCACTTTGATCTGGCTCTAATTCTCTGGCGCTGGTGAAGAAGTCATTGGTGTCTCGTGGTTGAATTTCTTTAAGGATTTTCTGCAGACCGGCTGATGCTTCTGAATAGGAAAATGAGCTCAGAAATATTGCAAAAGCAGCAGGTGAAATTAAGACTGCAGAAATAAATGTCCTTTTTTTCTTTATTATTCGGTGCTTAGCAGTAAGTCCACTGTTGGTATGCTAGCTGTTAGAACTTTTACAGTAATGTTGAAAGTTGTATGATTAGGTAAATGAGGTAAAGATGTTTTTTTTTTTAATTAGGAGAAAGTTGGTTAAAGCAATAATTTCACTACCAGAGTCAGTGTCCATGGGGATCAGTCCTTCAGGGGAGGAGCTTTGTACGACCGGAGCGACCACATCAGACATCCTGTAGCAAACTGCGATCAGCTCTGAAACCAGCACGCACCACTGCTCAGCCTCACTTAGATTCCTGAAAATATGTAACAACAAAAAAATTAAAAAAGCATAAGAATAAATAAATAAAATCTTTTGTTCAAGCAGTTTATCTTCATTCAAGTATCACCAACCATTTTTAAGATAAGATAAGACATCCTTGATTAAATATAGCTTCATTTAGTACTCTTACTCAGTGTTTAGCTGCTGAAGCACTGCTGTGACACAGTGAGCTCGTCCGTAAAGAGGAAAAGAAGCAGCGGCCTGAAGGAGAGACGACTCGGCTCTGATCACCTCCAACTGAAGACTGTGTAGTAAGAATCGGATGACTGAAGCGGGAAACACAAGAAGAGGAATTTATAAATGATTTTGTAATAATAGTATTACTAAATGGAACACTAACAACTACATGATGCTACTGCTTAAAATTTAGCAGTAAAAACCCATTTAAGGCAGTGTTTCTCAACCTTTATTTTTCTATTTGAAAACGCTGTTCCAATGTAGTACCCTTGGAGAAAAAGCCATACATGTGAACACCTGTTAAGAATTGTGAGGATTGCCAATATATAAATATTTACTTCCTTTTCTTCCCTGTTAGAAAATGATGTACATCCTAACTTGTAGCGTAATTTTTTCTTCACAATTTAAATAAACCTTCCACTCTTTAAAAACGTACCAGCCAAAGTATTGAGCTCAACCACCAGCTGATGGGAAGTGTCTGGAGGTGGAGCTGGTGGAGACTGAAAGTCGGGGGCCTTTCTCTGGGCGCAGAGTCTCAAAGCCTGGATCAGGTCTGGTTCATGGATCAGGAGGTTCAGGAGGTGAGCTGCTGTTACACTGTCGAAAGGTTTAGTGCTGGTGCTGAGGTCCAGAGCAGCCTGAAGGACATCTGCCATCCGCTCTGCATCCTGACACAGCAAAGGGAGAAAAGCAAGAAATTATATTAATATTATTATTTTGTGGATGTGTTTTTTATTATGATCTTCAGGTATCAATAAAACTGTGTTATTATTTAAACAGGTATGATAAAACAGATAATTGACAAACAAAAACAAATATTTGGAAAAAGTCAAGCCATATATACAAAGTCAAGCCAGGCCTTGACTTTATCTCACTCCGTAGAGCAAGATAAAGTCAAGGCCTGGCTTATTTGGCCAATCGAGGCTTTGGCTGTGCCAACATAACTTATGAAGTCACGTTTAATCTCGTAGCACAAAGAGAAGCTCTCACTACTGAAAAACGCGTCTGTAAGAGCAGGCATCAAATAGATTGTACAAAGAGCCACAGAACTTGTATATGAATATAGACTATCTTACTTATCTAGCTTTATAGCCCATTTCTATCTCCTGGGGAGGGAGAGGGAAGGCACTACTGGACATGCTTTTAGTAGTAGGGTAAACCGGAGAACCCAGAGAGAACCTCACAGACACGGGGAGAACATACAAACTCCACAGAGAAAGGCCTCGGGCTGCCTGGGAGTCTAAGCCCAACATATTTTGTATTATACATACAGTATTTACCACAAACATATATTTTCTAAAAAATGAATCTTACTCAATGAAAGCAGAAAAAAGTGTAAGAGAAAGCTGTAGAGTCGTGCTGCTGTTGGAGATGAAGCTAGTTTTACTTCAGGATTTTGGGATAAACCTAGACTTGTTAGACCACTTTGATGGAAAAACCCAAATAATGATGAAACAGACAAAAAATAAAAATAAAATAAACAAATACATACAAAATAAATACATTAAATATTATCATTAATATTTTGATATTTTTAACATAAAATATTATAGTTTATGGTCTTATCTTTACAATTCTTACAAGTTTAGAATTATGGAAAAAAAAAAAACATGTATTATTGCAATTCCCCATTTTGTCACCAGATGGCACTAAAGGTTTGACCAATGCAACTAAAAACAATTACTGAATGCCAAAAATAAAAACCCAGGAAAAAAATTTATATATAGATTGGCCAGCTGTGTGTACCGCTGGCACTTAAAATGGAGATGGTCACTGTTTAATTAATTATTAGAAATGATAAGAATTGATTTCCTGGAGATAAAAGTACTGAAATGTTACCTTCAGTCCCACTGTGGACGGGGGAAGTTGGCGCAGCAAAGTTGAGGCCAGTTGTTTGACTTCTAAGAAGTTACTGGCGACACAGTAAAGAACACTTTGGGCATGTTCTGAAGTAACAACATCGCCCAGAGCAAAGACATCAGGTTCTATGGAGACAATGTAAAACAAGAAGATTAAAAAGACAACTTATGAAAATAGAGTAGATTTAAACATAAGGATCACAAAAATGCACAAACCAAGCTTAATTACAATTGTATAGGGATACCTGTGGTGAAGCTGAAAATGTGTCCAATGAGACAGAGCAGATGAAGGGACATAATGCATTTAGAGAATGAAGCTCCAGCAGCAGCATGTCCAGAAGCATCACACACATCCAGCGCAGAAACTCCTACATAACACATGAAAATCAGTTAGCTGTCCATTACAAATAGCAATGTTTATTGAAGCTATTGACCTTATAAGAATGCAGAGATTTCTGGTCGTGATCTTTCTGTTCTTGGTTTTTCTCCTGTAGAGTTTTCTTTTGGAGAAACTGAGAACTGTCTTTCACTCGGCAAAGCAGCTGTTCAGAGGAAACAACTGTGAGACAATTTGAATATTCTTACAAGTGCAATAAAGTTTAGATGTCCGGACCTTTTTGAAGAGGCTAACTGTCTGCTGTCTGACTCCAGGGGTTTGACTGTTGAGATTTGGGGGCAGAAAAAACTGAATGAGCTCAATTTCCTGTGAAGTCAAAGTCTCTGTGCTGCGGTGACTTTCACAAACCAAACCCAAAGCATCCATCCTCACCTGAACAAAAACAAATGTACACATGCATATTATGGTGTTTATGAACATCTAAGACAAAAGGCTTTTTAATAAAAACTTACTTGGTCATGTTTGTGTACAAGAGCTTTTCGGAGCAAAGACAGAGGGACCAGCTCACCCCAAAATCCCTCCTCTGAAGTTGGGACAACTCCCTGGGCTCTGGCAGCTCTCAGGCAGGTCATGAGGGCCCCTAAAGCTCCCCTGCTACCTGTAGGACCTGTGGAAAGAAAGTTTGGTAAGAAATATGACAAAAGTTTGTTGTACTGAATCATTTATGGATTTACCAGAACTGCATGGGGGCATGTCTGTAAGGCCTGCACCATGTGGGACAGACTGGAGGGACTGCAGCGCAACAGTTTAGGAAGGAAATAATCCAGGATGTAGGTGGTCTGGTCCAGGCGGGCACTGCAGAGAACCTGCAGCAAAGGAGTGACCCAGGTCATGTGCCACTGGTGCATCCAGTCCTCTACATGCCCTTCTTCAGCCTGAACACAGAGCTGTGCTTTGTGGCTGACAAACAGCCTCTCCAGTAGGTCACTGGCATAAGGAGCAAGAGTCTGGTCACCCATAAGGCCCAGGAGAGAGGAGGGAAGCTGGGGCTGCATCTCCAGGATGTACCCTGCTCCATGGAGCTCCACCAGGCAGCTGAGCGAGCCGTATTTCCCTCTCATGTGCCACTCCAGCCCCAGGAGGCTCTGAGTGAGAGCAGTGATGTAAGGGTCAGTCCTTGGGTTCTGCTTAAAGTCTGTGATGTCTGAGGCAGAGGTGAGCTGGTGAAGAACCAGCAGGTTTTTAAATAAGGTGCGAGTTTGGTGTCTAACGCCATCCAGAGGGTGCTCCCAGTGTGAGTAGATGTGCTCAAGGAGGCGCTGTTGTAGTTCAGAGTCTCCTCTCAGACTCTGTAAAGACACAGAACAGGGCTGTGTCCCAGATTGAAGACAGTCCATAGCAGCTCCACTCCACAGAGTAAGGACCCGAGCCACTACCATTGCTGTGCTAGACTCTTTCACACTGCAGAGGGCAGAAATAAATATATATTAGAGTTTAATAATTAATAAATCACATCTCACATGTTTTGTGGATTACCTGACATCTAACTCCAGCAGAGTTTGTGGGACCAATAGCAGCAGTTGTTCCCACTGGGGCCCAGGGAGGGCGCCTTTCCAGCTCAACATGGCCAGAGCTCCATGACATAGGTACAAAGAGACTCCAGGAGGTCGACCACTCTTCAAAATACCCTTACATCTATGTTTTAACCACTCAGGAGCAAGATCCAATCCTTCTGCAGAACCACGCAATAAGCTGCACACCTAAAGCATAAACACTGTGTAGTAAAAAAAATACCTAATATGACCATAATAAAAAGAAACTTTCACTCACCACTGATGCAACTTCATCTCCAGATCCCATGACAGACCTGATCAACAGAACAACAGCCATCCCCGCTGTGCTCTGAACAGACTGAACAAACTCATCTGCCAATCAAAAAGTATACTGCATCATCTGCAATCTCATTATTCAAAATCTCTAAATGTATTATAAATTCCATGACATTTTAGACTAACCATCAGTGAGGATATGTATGTAGCAGTCAAACAGGCGGTTCAGAGTGTCTTCAAACGGTCTCTTTTCGTCCTCTCTCTGTAATAAAGCACTGACAGTCTCCTGGGATCTCTGTACCACAAGCATTGAGGTCTTCACAGCAGTCAAACAGGAGTGCATGAGCTTGGCCTGAGCAATGTGACGTCCTGCTAGATCACTGCACAACCACAAGGAGGCAGCAAAGACAAAGCAAATGTTTAAATAAGCAACTACACTCTGAAGATGCAATTGTTTTAATCACCTGTTTTGGTGGAGAGATTTACTCAGGCCTGCATGAAGAAACTGCAGCACTGTAAATAGGACATACTTAGTTAAATTAAAATGAAAAGATAAAAAAAAATACAAAATTAACTTAAGTTACACCTTCGGGAGCAGCTTGTTTATACACTTTTCACCTAAAAATGCAAAAAAAAAAAAAAAAACTTTAGTCTTTACGTGTAACCTTTATGAAACAGACAAAGCTAAAAAATAGCACTCACCAATTGGAAAGCTGTCGAGCATGCAGCAATTATATCTACATTATGAGTGAACCGGTCTGAAGCAGGATTGGACAAACAGTCGGAAAGGCAAGATGACAAGGAGGCAACAGCACGATCCATTAACCAGGCAGGGACTGAACTTAAGGCACTGGAAAGTAGAAATATTAAACATACACTGTAAAAAAAAAGTTAAATAGCAATGTTGGTCGATTAGCTTCTGCGATGCACACTATAGTTCAAATAGTAAAGGGACAGTATTTGATTGTATTGAATTGTGGGCGCTGTCATGGTGTTTTAATATTGAACACAAACAACATTTCTTTCCTCTAAAGCTTATCTAAAGTCAGCTGTACATTTTTTAAGACCTCCCACGGTTTTCAAACATGCAAAAATTAAATCCAAAAAAGTGCAAGTAGGGCTGGGCGATATGGCAAAAAATGTGTATCACAATTTTCTTGGAGGCAGATCACAATTTTGATTTATCACAATTCTTGTAGATTGTTTATTTTCCTATTGTCTTTCAGGTAAATAGATTCATCAACAGCTAAATCCAGCCGTCAAAAGCTGACCAGTGTTGCCAGAGTTTCAGAAAGAAACAAGCAAACTCACTCCTTCAATAAAAAGTTTAATAAAATAATGGTTTAATTAGAACATTTTGTGTTGCTGCAAAACAAGTGTTGAGGATTTTGTTCATTGCCATATCATCATGTGTTTTTTTTATATAATATATAACGACCTATTTTAGAACATGACAAAAAGTGGACCGAAAAAAAAATCCGATGTTTCAGGTCCATTATTTAATAAATTAAATCTTTTTTTAAAAACAATGATATGCTGAACCGATTCACGGAGGCATACCAATCAGCAAAATTTCTGATCGCACCGTTCCATCCATATCGGATCGGTACATATAAACTAAAAAAGCAAGTTCATTCCTTTATGACTTAAAAGGCATGACTTTAACAAAAGAAGCCCGAGTTGGTGAAAAAGACTTGAACTTGGAAACTAAGAGTAACAGGTTGAAAAATAATCTACATTAAACAGACAGATGATCACGAATAAACCGATATAACATTTCATCAGAAAAGCAGATTGTCAAGAGATGAGCTCACCATTTGATTTTTATCACGATATTGCCCAGCCCTAGTACAAGCCACTAAATATGAAGACATTTTACAACAATTACTTGTCTCACAGTCACAGAAAAAGTGTATTTAGTCTGCTTGTTAGCCCTTGTATTCATCCACTTTTTAGACATTTAAAAAGCCAGCACTAGGCAGTAAATCCTGTCAGATCTGCTCCTCCTGCGTTATGTTGAATTACTTAAATATTCTTTGATATTAAGTATTTTTTGTAATATTGTTTGCAAAATTACACACGGGTCTCTCTCTCTTGGCGTCAAATGAGAGCTCTTTGTTTCACTTTGTTCAGACTGCATTATTGTTCTTAACTTATTAACTTTATTGCTAGTTCATAACTTTGAGAGGTTGTGAGCATGCATAGTTACATTTGTCTAGCTGTAAAGAGATTGTTTGTTTACATAATGTCTAAATCAGACTACAATCAGTCGAGACCACGTATAACCAATTAAATGTAAAAAACTGGTTCACAATCCCGGGTTAACATAGTTGCAACAGAGCAAATGTAAAAATGCAAGTGTGATCAGATTCCATCCCGAGATATGTTAGGTGAAATTCTCTGATACGTGGATTAAAAAAAAAATCAAACAAAGTTGTGAAAGAAAAACACAGAGTTCTTTTCTGACTTAATAAACTTTTACCTTGCAATGGCTCTCCTTAAAGGGTTTTTGGGTTGCAGTGATGTGTAAACTAAAGCCAGAGTGTGCAGACAGGCTCCAAGCAGAGGTCCATTAGGCTTGCATTCAGTCAGAGCTGCCAACTGTTCACCTGCCTGTGAAAAGCACATGCACATTCAGAAGGTCACAATTCGATCTTGCTTCATAGCTGTAATTTAAATGTTACAGAACAAAAAAGAATATTTACAAATTAGAAGTCAAACTGTGGCGGAATAGAATTATTTTAAGATACAAATATTTTATATTTCATGTTTTTAATTATTTCTTAGGTCCCTGCAGTCTTAACAAAATTAAAGACTATTCTTCCTAGAGCTGGGCGATATTGACAAAAAGAATATCTCGATTATTTTTTGGCGTACCTGATAACGATATTCAGGCGATATTTTAGTAAGTCTAGAGCTGTGCAATATATCGAATTTTAGATAATATCGTGAATGTTGTTTTTAAGAAATGCAAAACGGTAATATCGCGTATAATGTGCAGTAAAAACATGCCACAAAAGGGTAAATTCACAATAAAAGTTAAATAAATGATGCTATGAACTGTCTAATAGACAGAATTTTTACATTAAGTCAAAGCACTTCACAAAATTGCAAAATTATTATATATGGAGATTCTATATAATAATTGACATTATTTTTATATTCAAACAACTGCAAAAAATAAACTTAATTAAAAACAATGAATATTGTGAAATAGGAGTATTTTAGATTGAGTAATTAAGTAAACATGGTTACTAATAAAAAAAACAACTTAAAAAATTGTTTTTGAATCAAGAGCTACATTTATTCTATTGTGATTTTTTTTTTTTTTTAAGAAAGTCAAAATGTGCTAAAATCATGATAAACACTAAGTGAGTCAGTTTTAAGTCATTGAATATTAGTTATCTTATTAGTTATGTCAATTTAAAACAGGTTTAACACATTTATGTTGACTTACTTAAGCTGGCGATATTGACAAAATTATATCTCGATTATTTTTTGCGTACTCGATAACGATATTCAGATGATATTTTAGTAAGTCCAACAATTTTTTAAGTTAGTGTGTATTTTTCTTATTTCATGTAAAACAACATGTTTTACTTAAATCTACTCAAATCTTAAAATACTCCTCATTTCAGGCACATATTCACTTGTTTTCTAAATTAAGTTGGTAATTTTTTGCCAGTTTGTTCGAATATCAAACAAATAATTGTCAAATGAATTACTATTGCAGGAATCTCCCATTATATAATAATTGCTGTTTGTGAAGTGCTTTGACTTAATGTACAAATTCTGTCTATTAGAAAGTTCATAGCATCATTTATTTAACTTTTATTGTGAATTTACCCTTTTGTGGCATGTTTTTACTGCACATTATAGTCGATGTTACATTTTTGCAAATCTTAAAAACAACATTCACGATATTATCTAAAATTCGATATATTGCACAGCTCTAATTCTTCCTACTTTTGGAGAACAACAAGTAGGATGTTATTAAAATGTAGACATAGAAAATAAAGATATTTAAATGAGGAAGTCCAACAAATAATAGTCAACAGCATACACATTCAAACGTTCTCAACTAGGCCACAAATAAGAATGTTTTTGACAGTATATGATCTGTTTTAGGTGTTTTTCTCATGTGCAGTGCATTGTAGAATCAAATAATCACATGCTGTTTGTGAAATAGTGATAAAAATCTTTATCATAGATTTCCAACACAATTGTACCTTTTTGACCAGCTGGATTTGCTGCACTGGATCTGTCAGCTCCAAACAAGACTGAAGCGTTTGAGCAAGACTTTGCACTTCATTCTCTCCTTCATCAATGGACAAGGATGCTAAAAACAAAAATACAGTGCAATTTTATAATCAATTGCATGCTCAGAAATACAAAAGAGACAGAAAATAGACTGATAGTAGCAAATAAACCAATTAAACTTACCTATTAATGTTGCAAGCTTTTCTCCATCCAGCACTACAGCCTCAACTTTTGGAGTTTTCTTTTTCACCACCATGACTGGTACTTAAAAAAAAACACACAATTTTAAGCTGATTTTTGTGGAAAGCATCATTTTTATCAGAAGTGAGAGCTAGTCAAAACCACTAAATTATACATTTTTCAGCTAGAAAAAGATCGTTTATGTGTATTATTATTAACTCATTGCAAAATACTAACATAAACATAACACAAGCTTTACTTTTGGCTGACTTTCTCACAATTGTCACTTCTGTCATCACTTTTTATACATTCATAGTGAGTTAGCACAGCTTGAAATCATTAACTTCACGTCTTTTTGCCAAATTTTCAGCTTGAAATGAAACAGTCAAAGTGGGCAGGTGAAAGCAAGGTGACGTTTTAAATACGCACAAATAAAAGCAGGACAAAATGAAGTTTAATGTAGAGAAAATTCCCTCACCAGAGTTTGAGCCTTGAGCATCAGCCGCATGTGTTTCCGCTCAGCTGTGAGTCACTAAAACCAGCACAGCGCCACTAACTGGACAGGAGGAGAACACGCATTGTCTTCTTTTAAAAAGTATTAATTTTATTTTAATTTAGTAACTATTTACAGTAGATTTTCACTCATGACTAATTTATGTTTTTATTCCATATTTGTTGTTCTACATAATTTATCTGTTCTTTAAAAAATAGTATGTATAGGCTACATGATAATCATAATGATCTTTTTGGGCTGCAACGATTAGTTGGACGATTATTTTTTCAATTAAAGTTGCTTTGAAAACAAACGTGACTTGAATACAGATTTTGGCAAACTTGAACTGAGGTAACACGCTTGAGGACGTCCTGAGGATGTAGATTTTGGGGTTGTCAAAAGTAGCCTATCGAAAATCCAAAAAACCACTAAAACAAGTATTGAAACTAGATTCTTGGTACTTTAAAAAAATGACATTAACTGGACAAAATTTGACGTTTTCTGAGGAGTTTTAGAATGATTCAGAGCGTAATCAAAACTAGCATAAAACAAAAATGTTTAATAAAGAAAACTTTATTTTGTGCTGAAAATTACAGTCTATTGTATAGAAATTTGACGTGAAAGGAGCATTATTAGTATTAAATATTGAGTCTATTCCTTTGTTTCAAAATGTAGTATCATAACACAATATCTATTATAGTATCATAATAAAAAGTTTTTTTTTTTTGTTTACATCAAAACACTAATTTATGTTAAATCTGAGGCTCAAAGGATGTTTGGAACACATACTGTATATTGGAAATTAATGATTAATCGATTACTAAATTAGGTCACGATTATTTCAATAATCGATTAGTCACTATTAATCGATTAACTTGTTGCAGCCCTGTTTTGATTATAAGAATGACGTCATAATACCACAAGAAATATTTTAGTCAAAAGCTTTTCAAGAAAGATTATATTTAAACTATAGTTACCACCCAAATACTCAGTTGTTTACAAAATTCAACAAACATGACATATTCTCAGAGATCAGCCGTTGTAACAGGGGCGACACGGTGGGCAGCAGTTAGTGCTCTGGCCTCATAGCAAGAAGGTCCTGGGTTCGACTCCCGGGCCGCCTGGGCTCTGCGTAGGTTTCCTCGGGTACTCGGTTTCCTCCTATAAACATGTCCATTAATGCTCCCCTGACCCTTCCCCCAGGGCTCCCCTGCAAAAGAGATTCTGAATCTCAGTGGGACTTCCCTGGTTAAATAAAAAAAATTAACAGGGCACATTATTTTGTTGTTGATTTTAATTAATTAAAGCCTGTTTAAGCAATTCATTTGCGGCTTACCTCTGTTTAAATGGCAATAATAAAACATAAGCTCCTATATTTGATGGATCTATGGAATAATGCAGACAAACTGATCCCAGAATAATGTAACTAAGTAAGTTTTTTGAGACATTAACTATACTAGTGTAACATCATTTTACACACGATTAACTAATTATTTTTTTCAATATTTTTCACTCAACGCTGTTTAAGAGTGACAATAAGGTATTCCACACAGTGCCAATCAACAATCCAGATTATTTTTGTATTTTTGGAATGATAAAAAGTCTTCAAAGAATTTACATATAGCCTACACAAAATTGCATAGGCCTGTAGGCGATGTGAATAGGTAATCTAGAAAGACGAAAGTTCATGTTTTATGTTGCTATTCGATCTACTGAGAAAATACTGATTGTAGTACTGACGCTTACATTTATTGAATATCTAATAAATTACAAAGCAGGAGCAAGTCTTACAAAGTGGTCATCACATGCAGCTACACGTGAATTGCCTAAAATAACAGCATCCCTCAAAACACTATCGATCTCAAGCTTGTAAAATGAGTAAAATATTGATTCATCTGTCTCCCAGAGCCCGTGCATTGAACATCATGGTACACACGTTTCCAGGGGGCGTGAAAAAGCGCTCCGTCCTCTCATTGACTGTTTGAGACGTCAATCATTTTCAGCCGCGCCTTTTGTGAGTCTGATTGGTTGCTCACCCTGAAGCCACGCCTCCTCCATCTCTAACTTTTTGCCTCGGAGCTGGAATGAAAACCGCTGGGAAAGGCACAAAGTCATCGCTTGATGAGACTGAAGTAGGAAACTTTGGACAGAAATAAAAACAGACGCTTTTACGCACGGAAAACAGACATGACGTGAGGCTGAGCTTATTCTCTCTGCTTTTAAAGATTCAGGGTAAGTAAACTTTGAATTACGGCATTGTTTTTGTCAAGAATGCTTAGACAGTGCTTTCATTAACAGGCTACTGAAAGGCTTTATTGATTCATTTGCTATTCACAGTGTGTAGCTTATTATACTGTTGTTTGTATGAGCTTAAGCTAATATATTAGCAGGTTTAAGCTTGATCGCCTCCTGCAAATAATGATGCTAATAGTTTAGCTTAATTTGCACTTATTACTGACAACTATATAATTTTAAGATTTAAATTTCTAGACCTCCATTTTTGTTTTTTGGATTAAAAAAAACTGCAGTAACAGTTGTGTAGAGGAGAGATGTTCAAACATATGTTTCACGATAGTAAAATGTGAATATTAAGGAAAATACCGATTCCAGAGACGTGAGCTTGGAAGTCTTGACGGACTTGAGTCAAACTTGAGTCACTATTTTGATGACTCGAGTCTTGACTCGACAAAATAGACGAAGACTTTAGACTCGACTTGGACTTGGAGCTCTGAGAGTTGAGACGATGATTTACTCAATAAATAAATAAATATTGTAATTTTACATTACCGTAACAAACTGCAACATGATCCTTCTCAGCATGAAAATTTATAAAATCTTAGAAATACAAATTAATTTAGTAATTTGATATTAAGACTTAAAATACTTAAACTAAAATCATAGACTTGTCTACAACTTGAGAGGCACTGACTTGGAACTTGACTTGGACTTGTCTCTTTATGACTTTGGAGTGACTTAAGTCTAAAGGCTTGAGACTTACTGTACCTCAATGAATTACTCTTCTCTAGGTCAGGATTTTAGACAAATTTGTAGTACTTTCTTCATTCAACACCAGTCTTGTGTTTATTTATTCTTATATATAATTCTAACATTATGTTGGCAAAGTAATTTTTTTTCCAGTAGCCTATTGATATTTGTTTAAATGAGTGTCTAGTTTCATATAAAATAGATCTTCAATAATGAATATTATCTGATTTTCATTAATTTGGACAACCCTTTAGTCCAAACTATGAACCAAATCAAATCAAACTAGAGGGCTATTTTACAACAATTCAAAGTAATTCTACAATAATTACTTAAATCAGTAAAAATTGCAATATAATCCAAGTCTAAATAAATGCGCCTAGTCTTTACCAAGGAATAGCCTTTTGGTTCAGTTAAGAAATGCATCCATCTGAATAATCCACTGCATTGCCCACCAGTCATGTGGCATCAGGTATGTTTCAGTCTGTAGCTCTTGGTCTGACTAAGTTAAAGCTGACTACTCGGTTAATGGAGTATCGGTTTACCAAAATTTGAGGAAATCAACAAATGTTTATTTAGATCATAAAACACAACATAAAGGTAAGAATAAGCTGTATATTTGAGAGTAAATCATCTGTGTTAAGCTGTCTTTTTACATTTAGAGGTGCAATTGTGTAATATTCTCGTATAAAACTTTCTTAGTTGCACTACATAAATATTTCAAATGTGTTTACTTTGAGCAGGCTTACACTCCCACAAAGGGACTGTTGTTTTGTCTTTCACATCATAACATCTAATTTTCTACTTTCAGAATGTCCCAAAGTATGTTTTCACCTTCAGAATGTTGTTTGTGCCATACATCCTTTTTAGTGGACAAATGTATTGGTGGAATTGTGAATCGTTCCTGTGACAATCTGCTTTTTTGGGAAAACATCATATTGTGACTCACTATTTTTGCTCAAACAGACTTCTATTAAATCACCGTCTGCAATCCATATACTCAAGTCCGATAAGACATAATATTAAAATAAAACTGTTTGTGCTGTTTTAGCTGATGGGCTTCTTAAAAACGTATCTTTTAACCCTTTGTTTGTTCCTAAAAAGTGCGTAGTCCCAGTACAATGTGAGACTGTTTAGTGAGTGATCCTTTTACAAACCTCGTTCACACAGAGCTCGGGTCAAAGCAGCGGATTTACTCACAGGAAGTGGCTGAATGAAAGAAACACAGTCAGGGTTCAAGAACATCCACCAGCCTCATCACGTTTATTCTAAAAGTGTGACACTTCAACCAAGTAACAAAAGAGGGAAGTCAAGCTAGGATACCTCACCTTTTTGTTGTAAATAAGTCGACTTAACATCTTTTCCAGCAAAATAATGTAAACGCAGCCCTTTGTGACAAAATCATGGTTGTCAAAAGTATAAAAAATCAAATACTGATCAGTATAAACTTTAAATATCTGAGCTTACAACTAACAAAATGTCTGAAAGTTTTGTATTTGTGCAGAAAGTATCTATTGTACAGAATGTAATAATAAAAGAGCATTTATATACATTGAAAGTTGAACAGATTGTCACTTTTTAATAGATATTTAATAAAATGCAGGGATCTTTATAAACTTTATAGATGACATTCTAGTCGCAAGAAATCTTACATATTGAGGAAGTCAATAGAACTCAGTTGCAAAATTTGTATTGGTTGGCTAAATCTTTTCTTATAGATTATAAGGATTTATATTGAAAAGCAACAAAAAGGAGGGATTTAGTTGAAGATTTGGGATCGAAGCATTGAACTCCAATTGATTTTTTCCCCTTATAGTTTGGGTCAGATAAATGGCCAGAACTAAATATACTTTTTAGCACGCCCCTTTTTAGTCCACTAATCAATCAATGGCTCTGTGATGATTTTATACCAACACAAATTAAGTTAGTGTTTTAATCACTGGTGATCAAGGATTGTCTTCTTCAGGCAAAAAAAAACATTGGCCTTATTTTGGCCGATATTTAATCAGGCAGTTGTTTGAACGCTTTAGCAGTCCTCTGCACTGGAGAACCACACTCACAGTGATCAGCTGAGCTCCAAATGAGAGAGAAACGGTAACCATTCCAAAGTGTGCACCTTTGATTTTATCATGAACCTGTCTTTAAGTAAAGTTTATTGTAGTTCTATGACTTTGGCTGCAGTACAAGCTTTGATAAGTGCTTTTAGTCATGAACTCATACAGAGAAAGCTTGTGGCTGCAATTGTATACGTTTATAGTGTGATGCCCTGCTCATCTCTTTGTGGGCTAAAAAGTCTCTTAAAAGCACAAAATATATGTCTTCTTGAGACGATAAGAATTCTAGGTCCATAAAAATTTGTCCTATTGACCATTAATTACCGTAATTGATGCTCTGAAGCTAAAAAGTCTGTTCTGATCAGACCATTTATCCGACCCGAACTGTGCTCAAAAGACTACAAATATTATGGAGTTCATGCAAAAAAAATATATATATATATATTTTTTTTACAAAAAGAATTTGCATTTCTATAAAAAGGCAGAGATTTGGTCTAATCCAAAATCATAGCCAACTTTAAGAAATTTTGGTCGACTGAGACTCCATTGACCGATTAATCGACTAAACGACTCTATTTCTTCTCTTTCTGTCGCTTCTGTGTAGACACCAGAGGGCAGGCAGGAGGAAGGAGAACATGGACTTACAAATTGGCCTTGAAAATCAACCACTGATACATCGGATTGGCTGACAAAATTTAAAAAATCGGCATTGGCCAAAGGAAAACCCATATCGGTCAATCTCTAAAATATCGACATATGGCTACTCTAAGAAATAGCCTACTATTATCAGTCATCCCAACATCTCTCCCTGCATATGAGAAGGTTGTCAAAGGCAGTACTAGGTAAAGGAGTTTTTAACCACTGAATCCCCTTTGTGAATCTCTGCACTAAAATCTTTTGTCTCTGTAACTGTGAAATGTGTTGTTTGTTTAACAAGTAAAAGTCGTAGTATTTGCCTCTGCTGTGTATTGTCCCCTGGCATCTGCCCTGCTGCTGTTTTGTGAGAGAGACTTTTTCATTGCTCTCTGCCGTGTTTACCACAGCACACAGAAATAACTCGTTTTATGGCCGAACCCTGCACATGTCTGAGTGTTTTTGTGAGGACGCCCGGTTCTTAATGACAGGTTACTGCAACATAAGAGAAACCAACGCTTTTCTATCGGCCCTCATCTGTGTCTCACGCTGTGTCCATCTGAAACTGTCCTGTGTTTAGGGAAAGTCTGACATGTTTTGGAGCAAATGTAGTTTTATTTTGGAAGTACAGAGATAACGCCATTGGTCACACAGTGGGAGAGGAAATTTGTAGGTTTGACTGTTTCCAAAAACATAGAGATCAAATCGTGATCATTTGTGTGACAATTAGGGTTGTTCCGATACCTTTTTTATTTGTTTTGTTTTGTTGGAATCGATCCGATACCGATATTTTGCCTCAAGGTAGGTGCCGATACTGACACCAGTGCCAATACCCAATATTGCATTATAATGGCTAAAGGAGTAAATTATAGGTACGCTTTTAACTCAAATTAAAATCAATTATCAATTTTAATAATGGCTTCTGCAAACTAGACTCTAAGTTTCAAAAGCAAAATAAATACATAAAAAAACTACACAACATTTGTTACTTAGATAAAATGTGTTTATTGTAGCTATGTATTTGGATATTTAAGCCTCTTTTACAGTCAAATGTATTGTTCATTTAACATAACTGTGTTGAGTATATTCTTATTTAGTCCTTTTCCACCTCTGCGTGTCATAAAAACAACCTTGAGGCCTGTAAAAGATGCTCATCCCAATGAAACGCATGTAAACAGAAGTTCGAGTTAGCATGTTAGCTTGTTAGTGCTGCTAGGCGCTGCTGTTAAACCATTTTTAAAGTTAGTTTAACCCCAGTCCTTCTGCTCTAAAGGCAAAAGAAACATCAAAGAGGTAACACAGATGTTTTTCTGTATATGGAGTATTTTATGGTTGAACCTGAAGAGCTCCACAGAGCCTTTTCTAGCTGCTCTGATCATTAGCAGTAGCATTAGCCACAAACAGAACCGCTGCTGTGGCTGCATCTACGGCTCCTTATTCAGGACAATACTGGGCGTATCAGATCTGAGATTTGCTATGAGTACTCATCAATACCGATACCTTAAGGACGTTTTGCCGATACCGGTATTGTCGCAAGAACCTGCTGACAATTTGCTTTTTTGATGAAATTGTCCTATGTAATTTTCCATTTTTCTATTACATACATCTGCTTGCTTAAATACAGACTATATTTTCCCCACTTTTCTCTTAATGGTCAATCAATGTGCTGAGTTGTATTTAATAATCAAAAAGCAGATGTCTCAATTTACCAGACAGTGCACATGAATTGTGATCTGACTGTCATGCATCGATTTAAATACAACTTTGACTAAATGCATATTGAGAGAACACTGCTGTAACATAGTTAAAAACTCAGAAAAGTAGATTTTACATAATAGATCTCCTTTAAAAGACAAACAAGACCACAATAAATTACATTTAAGACAAATGTAGAGCATGTAGTCAGTCAGGTCTTACATAAGTTCACACTTTGTTTCTTCATTTTGCTGATAGATTCTGGCTTTTCGATTCGATTCAAACAATTTTCACAGTTTTTGAACTCTTTTCCATCCCTAATTTCCAACTATCACGTCATTATTCTGATATGCTTCCTAAACTAAATGACATTCCTAATGGCCATCAGCTGTAGCCTATTGACTATTTGTTTCTGTTGTTGTAACTAATGGGACTTGATGGATTATTTGCCTGGCTACATCCATTAGTTATGTAACATATCAGCAGGTTTTTCTAAAGCATTGATTATTCTATTACAATGAACTAAGTGTGAGCTCTATATTCCGAAGAAGAGCATCTAACATTCCACCTAACAATTCTGTTACACTTTAATATATTGTCTAAAAAAAGACAGATCTAACCTCTGCTTTCTGAATGTCATTTCTGTTGCAGAGGCGACATGGCAGAGGGAGAAGAGGCCATGAGTCCAGAAGACTGGAAGGAGAAATGTGAGGTCCTGGAGGCTCTGCTTATGAAGTTCAGAGTCCAAATCATAAGATCCGAGAGCTCACTGCAGACAAGGTAAGGAAAAGATTTAGTATGTATTTTATTTGTTATGTGTATTAGTTAACTCTTTATGTTTACCAAGGCTAGACTCAATGGACAGTTTCAATTTTGGTCTGAGCAATCAACTGGATTGGTTGTAGGGATTTTTGTCCACTGAACTAAGCTGAACTTGTCTTGTCTTAAAAATGTTAATATATGGATGCTACAATCTCATGAGCACTATAGATCAGGAAGCCCCTTATGTATTGTGAATGAATTCAGTCACAATGTCTGACTACAGATGGAAATTAGCTGTAGAATCTGGTACATGCATCTCTGCCATTGTGCTTAATGTAATTGCACATTGTCCTTAATAAACATTAACGTACCTTAATAAACATTACTTTAATACATCACAGTATTTCTTGAATATGCCAAAAAAATAGTATATCAAGGCAATTCAACTGTATTTTCTTGATTGACAGCTTTGTTTTGACATTGCAAAAACAACTATTCCGAGATTATACTGTAAATATTTTATGCAGAAAAAGATTCTATAAACATGCGACTCCAGTACAGAAGTAGAACTAATCCAAATCATGTATTGTGTAAATGTCAACAAAATAAGTCCCATGACTGTTTCATCTAAAAAGCAGATATTCACAGAGATTACTTAAATTCTTTTTTTTTTCCACAATAATGTTTAGCTATAGACTTGATTGTACTTACATTCAATTGTTAATAGAATTATGATTATTAATGGTTACCTAGAACTACAGGACTGAAGCTAATTTTTGTCTATGCACTCAGGTCTTGATCTATAAACAGAAATGACAGTGGTGGTATTTAAAGTATAAAGTATTTATAAATGAACTTTCTCTCCACGTGAAGCTTCATTCGAGTGAGTCTGCAGTGAAGTTGTCCCGACCCAGCTGCAGAACTCTGGCCCAAACTGCCCCAGATCTGAGCGCTCTCTGGGGAGCCTGATTAGAGCGTAATGTAAACACAGTCTGACCACAGGGCTCCACACGCAAAGCATCATGGGACTGACCCAGCTTCAGTCAATTACAGAGGCACAGTCAGCTCCACCGGACGCAAAACAAACTGCTGTACTCAGAGCGAAGAAACATTTTGGGTTGAAATAGGAATTGTTTGTCGTCAGTGGTCAGTGAGGAATCAGCAGGTTTTAAGATGTTGATGTCATCTGCATATTATTTTGTCCTTTAGCAATTAAGAAATGTCTTTTTACCTCTGGGTCACTTAGTTATACTCAGTGTGAGCAAAAAAATTTTAAATACTGCGCGTACTGTATTGTCCATCTTTGAACAAAGTAATAAAAACACATGCATTACAATGTGATTACAGGTGAGTATTAGATTCTAATGTTGAGTTAGTCATCTTGAGTTGAGTTGGCCACACCTGTTGATCAAAGCCTGATCCCGTCAGATCTCAGAAGCTAAGCAAGTTAGGGCCTTGTCGCAAATTTGTTTTTTACAGGATGGCAGGGGAAGAACTGCCGATGACGGCCTCTGATTGACTGACTAGTGACTCTTAACCTCTTCGCTGATTGGCTGTCTCACATGTGCATGTCTTGCTAGCGGGTTGATAGAGAAAATCACTTTTGGAAAAGTTAGTGCTAGATAGTCAGGCCTGAACTGTATTTTTTTTATCTAACCTTACCCATGCCTTTTCTAACCTTACCCATCACCCTAACCCTCTCCTAAATGTAATTTTCATCCTCCGGACCTGACTATCTAGCACTAACCTTTTCGAAAGTTTTGTGGTAATGTATTGAGTCACTAGCCAGCCAATCAGAGGCCGCCATCGGCAGCTCTTCCCCCGCCATCCTGTAAAAAAAAAAATTTGGATGGAAGACCACTGAAACACCAGGAGCCACATTTGAACGACAGGAGTGGATTGTCTTTGTGTCGTTGGGCTGAGACTTAACTCACATTTCCTCAGTGTCTGCATACACTGGGTGAGTGGATACTAAATTGTAAAGTGCTTTGAGTGCTTGGAAAAGTAGAAAAGCGCTATATAAATAGACCATTTACCACTTTTACCATTTATCTTTTAAACGGTTTAAAAACCTTTTATTGGAACAAAAGTATAGGTGTTTGCAAAATAAAAAACAACTTCCTTTAACCCCCTTTTCCAAGATGTTTTCTCTAATAATCCAAAATTTCTTCACAAATGATGAGTATGGGTTAGTAAAAGTTAGGTATAAAGTTGCCCAACATTATTTTATACCATGATAACAGACCAACAAAATTCAGTTCAGATTAGCTTGGGAGAATCAAGGGCACTGATAATTTATATGAACGATGCTTACTTTCCCAAATGTGGTCCTACTTGCCTTACCTTTTTAATGACAAAACTATATCCCACAAGCGTTTTAGTGTACAATATGTTTTCTTTCTCAGCTGACCCACTTCTGTGTCATGACAACACGTAGCACATGAAAAAGCACAAATCTCTTAAAGCTTTGGTGCCGAATGACCTTTGACCTTGCGTAGGCCGACCTCCCGAGGCTGTGAGTTCGTCCGGTTAAAGTGATTCCTCTGAAACTAGGACTGAGTCAGTGTTTGTTGTTGTAAGCCGGCGTCTCAGAAGTCAGTCCAAAATCCCCTTCATCTCTCACAGCAGAGACTTCGTGATTATTAACTGTCCTGATTTACCCTTTTAATATCACGTATATCTTGTGTTGTGGTTGGTTTCTGATCGAAGAAGCGGGTGAGATGTTTTTTTTGTGTGAAGAGTGAATGTAAATACAGTAACAGATTGAAGTGAAGCTTTGGTGACTTTGTGTCTGAGATCAGAACTAAAGCTTCTGAGCTATAAAGTCAAATGAGAAAACACATAAAACACCTAAAGAATGTGTGAGAGTTTTGATGGTAAACTGGCTTTTTACAATGAAATTGAGCCGTTTTGAATGCTAATTTTAGCCTGGGTCAAAACTTAATTTTGAAAAGCTGAACATTAGTTTAGGATTCTGTGTATGAGCTGTTTTGCAAATTGACTTTTGGAATGGAACAAGTGTGAAAAACTGTAACTCACTTCTTGATATTCTGGATTCTAAAGTGGTGGTGCTCAAAAGCATGATTGAAGGACAGGAACAACACAAAAAAATGCATCATATTTGTCCTTTTAAAGTTTTTGGTTCCTTTTATTCCATATTGGTTCCAAATATATTGGTATATTTTTCCATATTATATTGATTAGTTTCTTGTACTTCTAATAGTTTGCATTCATATGATATCATGTAATGTCCATATACTTAATACTGCCAAAACAAATACAAAATGAATGCGTCTTGTTGGACAGATTTTTTTTTACTTTTCATCACTTTGCATTGGAGGCTATGCTAGCAAAAGTTGGTATTTAAAAATATTTACTTCTAAAATTTGGGGAGGTTTAGAGTTAATATTAGGGTTAGGTTAAGTTGTTTGGGTTAAGTTTAGGGATTTGGGTAAGGTATGAATGTTGTGAAATTGTCATAGATAGATAATTTGATCAAATTGCAATATTTAAATTTTAGCACTTTTCTGTGTTAAATTTCTGTTAATCCTAAACTTAGATTCGTGTAAGCATAGTCTGAAACACACGTGATTTTTTTTTCTAGTTTGTCAGTTCATAAAAATAACTACATTTAAAGTTTGATCCAAATTCTGCTATTAAAACACAAATAGCAAATCTGATCGCAAGACTGAGGAGAAAAATCTCAGTTACATGCAGTATTTTCCTCTACTTGTGAGCGTTTGTTATTACATACTCACATTCTAAAACATGAACACAACCTATTAAAAAATTGTGCAACAACAGTAGTCTAAATAAATGAAAATGTGACGTGATTCTCTTGGGAGGAAGTAGTGTTTGAAACTGCTCTGAGTGTTGCACAGGAAGCCGGGGCAAAGGGGCAAACGCTTTTTCTACGGCCCATTTTTTAAAACACTTATTTTAATAGAGTTTTTATTATCGTACGCACTGACCGAGAGCTCGTTGTAGTTGTTTTTTTTGGGAGGGACGTTTGTTTTGGCCATGGGCGCGTCCAGCTGTAACAAAGCACCCATGTGTATTAGATTTACTCAACTATTTTATCAGCGTGAGCTCAAACCATCTGCTCAAACTAACAATACATGTGATTCAGGAATGCAGACAGAAATGCTTTATAAGGCCCATATACTGAATGTTTCAGCTTCAGACCTCAGACTTATTAATTCAGGCATTTTTATAAGTGTTATGATGCAAACATTTCACTCTCATGACTTAAGGCAAATACCCATCACTGGCATCAACGTTATCCTTCTAAATGTAATTGGAATTTTTACAATGTTTTGCCTGGAAAAAATAAATATCATTAGCTAAAGATATACAGTATATTGTAAAAGTAAAAAAACTTTACTGGCTGCTAATAAACAAAAATGACTTATTCAGGACAGATGGGGCAGACCTATTTGCCAGAAATTAGCTAGAAACGCTAGAGTTCGCATTTAAAGCACCTGCACTCACGTGACAAAATTCACAAGTATGGTCTGTCTGCAGACTGCAAGATGGAGGTGTGTCGTTAGAAATAGGCGTGTCATTAGAAATAGGCACGTCGTTAGAAATAGGCGTGTCGTTAGAAATAGGCGCGTCGTTAGAAATAGGCGTGTCGTTAGAAATAGGCGCGTCGTTAGAAATAGGCGCGTCGTTAGAAATAGGCGCGTCGTTACAAATTGGCGCGTCTTTAGAAATAGGCGCGTCGTTAGAAATAGGCGCATCGTTAGAAATAGGCGCGTCGTTAGAAATAGGCGAGTCGTTAGAAATGGGCGCATCGTTACAAATAGGCGTGTCGTTAGAAATAGGCGCGTCGTTAGAAATAGGCGCGTCGTTAGAAATAGGCGCGTCGTTACAAATTGGCGCGTCTTTAGAAATAGGCGCGTCGTTAGAAATAGGCGCATCGTTAGAAATAGGCGCGTCGTTAGAAATAGGCGAGTCGTTAGAAATGGGCGCATCGTTACAAATAGGCGCGTCGTTAGAAATGGGCGCGTCGTTACAAATAGGCGCGTCGTTAGAAATAGGCGCGTCGTTAAAAGTAGGCGTGGCGTTAGAAATAGGTGTGTTGTTAGAAATAGGTGTGTTGTTAGAAATAGGCGTGTTAGAAATAGGCGTGTCGTTAGAAATAGGTGTGTCATTAGAAATAGGCGCGGCGTTAGAAATAGGCGCGGCGTTAGAAATAGGTACGTTGTTAGAAATAGGTGTGTTGTTAGAATTAGGCGTGTCGTTAGAAATAGGTGTGTCATTAGAAATAGGCGCGTCGTTAGAAATAGGCGTGTCGTAAGCAGTAGTGTCGTGAGCAGTCTTTGCACTAGGTGGCGATATTCACATCAATGAGGAGCTAAAGTTATTTCCTGTCTAATAAATGAGAGCAAGATTGAGAAGTCTGGCTAGCTCCACTTTAAAGACGCCAGAGACGATGCAAAATTTGAAACCTCAATGAATATACGAACTCTATAGATAGAAAGTTTGTACTTTGGGGACACTTTCACCCAAATTACGTTTAGTATTATTTAAAATAATGGTGGAATTATTAAAATTTGACTTAATAAATACGTAATAATAAATATGTTTTTGTTTTTAGTCATTTTATTAATTACATACTTTTTATTTTGTCTGATTTTACGTGTTTTCCAATGGTAAGTGCTGACAGTCAGGTCCACAGGGAAAGAAGTGAGGTGGTTGCTATGGTGATGAGTTTATAACTGTTGCTAAATGGGCCTAAACTGTTATATATTTTTATCTTAATCTTTACCCAAACCTTCTTCCTAACCTTAGCCATCACCCTAACCCTTTCCTAAACTTACCCGTTCTCCTAAACTTAATGGTCGTCCTCTGGTCCGACTGTAACGTTTTTCTAGCAAAGTCACTACTGTCGTAAGGGGGCGTGTCTTTTGAAGTGGGCGTGTCGTTAGACAAATGGTTGTGTTGTTAGTTCTGCAGGCTGCAGACAGACTTGAAATCCGCTGCAGCCGCTATTACAGCAGTGATGCTACCATTGAATCTAATGGGAAGAAGCCTAAAATTTAGCTTCTGTGGCTCATCTGTGGCATTAAATTAGGCCGTAAATATCTGTACGTCTAAACCACAATGCAAACAAACATTAGCAACTATTATGTGGCCCGACTTCACTTCTGATATCATTAAAACGCTTCCTGATGTTTGTTTTCAGTGTCTCCTAGAGTTTGAGTCGTGACCTGAGAACATCTAAAGTCACCTGCTCATTCAAACATTAAAAAAAACTCTCAACAAAGCTTATCCTAGCTAAGAGGGAACCAACGCAGTAAGCTTCAGTAGTGTAGTAGAAGTGGCTGTTAGTTTGTCTCACCTGCTTCCCTCACCCTCCACCTCACCCTCTGCCTGAGCGTGTATCACAGAGGATCTTTGTGAGCTGGCGGGAGGTGCAGCTCTGGAGGCGGGACGCAGGAGTTCAGGGGGAGGACGGACACAGACGCTGAACCAGGAATTTCAGGAATGGACCCTGAACTTTTGGGTCTGAATAAAGAGCAGTCTGCTGCAGAGTTCACGGAGCAATATAAAAAGAATGAGACTGAGGAAAGTGGATGTGTTTCAGATAAAGAACTTTACATCACACTCACTCCACTCTGGTGATCATAAACAATGATAATAATGGATAGACCAGCGGATATACTTTACAGCTCTGGTCAGAAGTGGAAATAAAAATGTGCTTGGTGGGTGAACACTGAGCTATTGTTGCTGTTCAAGTTCATTGGTGTCTTTAGTAAACGATAAGTTATTAATTTATAAAACTAATGTAGCTGACTTTTTTCTTTTGTAAATCAATAACTGTCTACTCACCAAAAATGCTTTGTAACAGAATCAGATCGCTGTGTCTGTCTGAATTTAATAATAAAGTTTTTTAGTTAAAACCAGTGCTCTGTTTGGCTGTGCTTTGGTGTCCAGATTCCCTTTGCTGTCTCTAAAAACATGTTTTATGTCAGAATTGCTTGTGAACTCACTGGAGTGGTTTGTAGTGTGAAAATCAGTTAAACGTTAAGCTAGACTAACAAAATGAATTACAACTTCTGAAAGTTACATTCAGGTGCAAAAATGGCACATTTACTGTATTTTCTGTAAATCATGCTCAGGGGCCACATGATATCTTCTTGAGGGCCCAATTTGGCCCCCAGGCCTGAGTTTGACACCCCAGCATCCTAAGTTCACCAATGCCACATGACATTACATTATTCTAATATTTAATACCGATGTTTGGGAGTTACAATGATTATTGTTTAATGTTGTTTTTGTTATAATGAAAACATTAAAGAGCCTATACTTACTAGCTTGAAAATGTGTGAAATTATCTTTTAGATAGTTAATGGCCAAGTACAATATAATAAATAGGAAAGGCTTGAACTGGTACTCCATCCGTCATTATGACATCATCATGTTCTAGATTATATTTAAGATGATTTCATGAGGCCTCCAAGATGATCTTTGTTCGTATTGAACTAGAAATCAAATATACTACACATAAAAATTGGAACCAAATATGTTTTTAGATAAATTTACTGAAATACAGTAAATTGCATACAATTTTACAAGATTTTCTTGGGGAGGACAGTTTAATTATAGCTACCCCATTTTCTTTTCCCATTCACTTTTTTAATGTTACATGGAGAAAAACGTTTTTAATATATAACACAGTCAGGCCTTTTTAAAGCAGCCCTTGACCATCTCCGACTTTGATCATTTTGGTCTCACCTCAATTGAGTTTGAGACCCCTGTCCTAGAACATGAACACAACCTATTGAATGTGACTGCTGAATTATGAAATAACATATATTCCATGTTCTTATGTTCATAGAACAACGTGAGTGGTGCAGTGAGTGGTGCAGTATGGCTCACAGCAGATATCCAGGTTTTGTGAAAAGCTCTTAGCCAGATCAGCCCATTCAGCATGTTTGAGTTTGATGAGAGAAACAGTTGCTTGGATCCAGACTGAAACCGAAGCACTCAGCAAGCTTTGTTGTTTTAAAATCAAACCTTGCACTATCACTAGATTCTTGTGTCAAAATTCCAAACACATGAGTCTTTAGTTGTATTTCTTTTTGTAATTTATTCTTGGATTTTCCACCAAATTACAGCTCGCCTTTTTTAGTCTATTCACAAATGCGTCTTCATCCTTTTAACTTCACTTTATAGATCCCAAAAGTCCCAAAAATCCTTTCAAAGCACAGCCCTGTCTAACCTGTCATTGCCCCTTTTCACTTGAGCTGTTCAGGAAGTGACACACACCCATGCTTCTGTTTCCTATATTTAAACCTGTCCCTGTCCTGCCCGGTCCACCATGTGTATTCGGTCTATCTCTAGATGCAGATGCAGCTGAAGTCAGTCGCTGCTGCCTGTAATTATAATGCCACATCTATATATGACCGGAGCCACATGTGCTCTGTCGCTCGCGGGCCAATGATCTATTTAAAGAATTGACAACATGAAGAGGCCACTTGTAATACTCATTACAATAATTTCACTATTTAATGCGCCTTCAAAACAGAATCAGACATGACTTTTGCTTCTAAAAAATATAAAAACTGATAAATTCACAAACTATTTTTCTGTGGCGTTATTTTAATTTTCGTGGCATAAACATACCAAAGTATTTTCAAAATTAAACCAACTGAACATTGTCTAAAGTTTAAATAACATTTGTACCAAAAACTTATTTAATTTGGTGCAACAAAGTTAAAGAGCCATTTTAAACATTCATCTAATATTAATGATCATGTTTTAATTGATGACATTACTCTGAAGTGCCTAAAGACCTTACAAGTGGACACATGTTTCAGATTTAGCTTCTTAAGTTTTAGTAAAACCTTTGTCTCAAAAAGTACAAAAACAAAACAAAAACATCTGAAATTTATTCTCTGTATGAACAGTTCACATTGTTGTTTTCATTTTTCAAAATAGATGTAATAATATTAATACACCAGTTTTTAAATGAAAGTATACATTTCATTTAGTGCAATGTTATTTGGTGCAACAGGCATTTTTGGACCAGCAAAGTAAACTATTTAATCCAAATTTATATGCATTTTTTTCCACAACTTAGTTTTATCTTTAAACTAACAATATTATGTTACTGTCCTATTTTTGTACAGTATACATAATCACTAACCTGGCCGGCCAGATGGTTTATCTCGCAATATTTGTGTATTCACAAACTCGAAATAAACCATCTGGCCTTCCAGCCGCCCGATTGGCTGCTCTTGTTCGTGTTTCTGCTGCTTTTGATTCGATTTTAGCAGAAATACAGAGTAATTTCTTTTGAAGGAAGAGCAGTATTTGTGACGCGCACTTGTTCTATCCCACGTGGACATTGGATACACCATTATGAGTCGCTTCTGTGATTGGCTAAGCATAAATAAGGTAGGCCGCTCACCCAATCAGCTCGAATTATTTCACTAAACATCCCACCTTTTTCAGCGAGTCAAGTTCCAGATGGATATCGTGGAAGAATTTAAATCGTAGTTCAACACATATCCATCAGGTTAAATAATCACATTTGAGCAATACAAACTTATTTGCCTGATTGTCATTACATTCTGCCATTTATTTGTTGCATTATAATGATTTTTTTTTATCTGAATGCATTATTGATCAGGAGAACCTGCAGCAGGGTTGATATTTTTTATTTTTTGGTTTATTTGAATATGGACAAAATACAAAAACATTGACTAAAGCACCGAGGTTTATGCATCTCATTGCTCATGGTGGAAGCTAATTTGCAGCTCATCAATATTTCCTTTAGTAAATAAGTATGTTTAATGTCTGTTTCTGGCAATATTTTGCTTTATATTTTTCTGTATTGGAGCCAAAGATTATTGTATGTATATTTTTAGCATTGATTTATTTCAGAATGTGTTATTGTGACAGGTCTAGTTTAAATCAAGTATTTCTTCACATTTGTCAGTATTCTTTGCAGTCTGAAATCTGTTTCCTGGCTGTGTTTTGGTGTGTGCTTTCAAACATGAGTGGTAGTGTCCTGCTGTGGGTCCAGAGCAGGTCTGTGGAAACAGTGAGTGGTGGTTTGGGTGTGGCGCTTTTGGAGCTTCAACTGTTTCTGCTTCAGAGACGAGGAAAACAGAGGCCGCAGACTTTTTTAACAGGATTTTAACCTATTAGTGCTGTTTTATGTGTGTGTTATACATTGACTCTGATTAAGCTGACTCATTTTTAATGTGAAGTGTAGACACTTGCATTTGAGTGGTCAAACGAGCTGCACATATGACAGGCTTTGTGCTCAGACAATCCTTGTTTCACTCCTTTCACCCATATGAAAACAAACAAACAAAAACATATGGACTAATGTTACTCGTCTCTTCTCTGGGCCCTGGTCTGGTGTCCTGTGGGTATGGGCTCCTGGTGCAGACAGCTCCTCTGATGGAACTATCTAATCTGGCTCGTCTTTATGCAGCCCAGTGGTAATAATAATCCTTTTCCCGAGTTTTAACCATTTTAAAACAATGTTCTTCTCCTATCATTAGTTTACTAATTGTATTTGGATAGATACTTGCTTGTTCTGAGTAGGATTGCAGCAGATGCTCCAGTGCTCACAAAAGCCCTACTTACTTGCTATTGACCACTTGCACCTACATCACTTGATCACGTGGGTGATGGAGGCAGAAGTGCTTGTAGACAGCATGACAGGCAGCGCAAAACAGACAAATTTCACATATTTTCTTTTTTTTTACATAAAGAAAGGCAAAGTTTCTACACACACAAACAGCACTTTTGCCTCCATCATGGAGAATCGGCGTTCCCACAAAGAGTCCGACTACACGTGCTCAAAAATTCTGTTGGGTTCAAAATTGTCATAGTCACTTTCCAACGACAGAAAAATAATTATTTAAAATTTGCGTCCAGTTAAATTTAAATTTTACAGTAAAGAGGCGGGGCTTTTCAGTTGTGCAGTTTGAGCAGGAAGCCAGTAGACCTGTTTCTATTTCTAAGCCGTTTTAGATCATTTTTAAATCAAATTAATAATCTACATTTGTTTTAGATGCTTCCGCAATAAATGCCAAAAACAGAGTAGGTCTCCTTTAACACATTGTGAGTAAAAAACGGTGCTCACTTTGGCTCTGATCTGCCTCATTTGTCCTGCTCTTTAGCCCTGTTTGTCGGTGTAAGCTCATCTCTGTGGTCTCTCTCACATTCCCACATACCTCACTCTAAAGCTGCTGACGCTACAGAGACTCAGCCTGTGTCTCTACCACTTCCACCGCTTTGAGCCGAGAAATTCAACAGGAATGTAGCTCCCTCTCTGTGTTTTCAAGGCTGTGGACTGAGGCTAGAGTCTGAGTGTGAAGACTGCATGACCCCGAGGTGCCCATTTTAACCAGCGAAACATTCTACAAAGAACTGCCTGTGTTTTTATCGTTTTAACACCTCCACATCGTTATGCAACAACAAGCGACACTTTAATTGAATTGGAAATTACTCTGGCCTAGTTTCTCTGAAATGCCTGACTAAAACTTTCACCAAATGATTCCTTTTCTGAATCTATATGAAGCAAAGTTAATTTCTGAACTTTGTGAATCTGAGATGTTGTAGTTTTTAATTTTGGCCTCTGATGTCTGATTGATTCTAACTTAAGGATGTGTCAATTTGAATTTCAATTTTTCAGTCAATAGCCTACCGATATTCCTCCAGCTGAGACTGTTAAGTGATGTTTACCGATATTTGCATCTTTAGACCTAAAGCTCACGAGATCACAAACTTGCTTTTCACTTCAGTAAAAAAACACAAACAAAATGTATATATCTAGGATATAAAATATTGTATGGCATTGTTTTGTAATTATGCAGCCAAATTTTTAGTTTCATTGTTTATTTATTTCTATTAAACTCTTTAGCCTGATCAAAATAACAACTTTGATGTTTTTAGGACGAACTGGGACTGACACGTGTCACAGATTCTAGAGAACTTTTTTTATATAAATATTAGCCAATACTAATATATCCACCTATAGAGGTTATGCAGGTGACATCACAACATTCTAAATGAGTGGCAAGAAATGCCAATGTCAATGAACAGAAAGGACACTTTCTTCTGAGAGAGTTCAAAAGAGAAAGCTAAAATAGAGAAAACTAAGAAAAAAACTGCATCCACAACAACTCTGCAGAACACTGGGTTTGTAGCTGACATGTAAAGAGAAAAAAAAATCATGTTAACAGTGGCAGAAAAGCAGATAAACAGAAAGACTTTAGCCTCTCTCACATTTATCACAGATTTTGGATCACACACACAGTTGAAGTAAATACATTTTTCTTCCTACAAAAGTTGTTCTTGAGTCCTTTATGATGATATAAATTGTAGTACTGCAGTTAAAATGTCATATCTCCAACTGTCATTACAAACTAGCTAGTGAAGCTATACACTGTTGCCACGACAAACAATTAGCCTATTAGTTTCCATTTTGACACATAAAAGATAGTTTGTGTAAAACAAAAACTCCAGGGATTAAATTTAGTTTGTAAAAAGCAAAAAAGTACCTTTTCCCCATTGTAGCTCACGTTTGCCACTCAGTCTGAATGTTTGGGAGCATTTTTCAAATTAAATACTATCAGTGCATAACCTCTATACTGATATTGATAAATCAATCATTCCTACTCTAATTATAAGTGAAAAACAAGCTCAGCAAGGAAAGTCAAACTTAAAATCTCAGACTTTTTTTGGCAGAGCAACAAAGCTGATGTTTGCACTAAGGACCTGAATGACACCAGTTTGAATTTTCATTTTCTTCCGCTCTGCACACTTTTCTTGGCATCATACTTCGTGCTTAGCTGCAGTTAGCATGGTTCAAGTTAGCTACCTCAACTGAACTTAACTGGAAAGACACCGCAAAGAAAAGTTGGTGAGGCAAAATAAGGTGATTAGAGGATAAACTGATTGATAAACTGATTTGTTTGTTTGTTGGTTTGTTTGTTCTTTATGATAGACAAAAACAACAACACTAACATTAACCATGACCTTCTACAATAAGGGTTTCTTTCCTATTGATACTGGTTTTGTCTTATTTTGCAGAAGACAAAATTTCTTCTTTTGTTATCAAGTCATGCCCAGCTACAACTTATACTAAATGTGTTTGATTGTTTTCAGATTCAGCAGTTGGAGGCCCAGGTGATCGATGCAGAGAAACGTGCTTTTGTCGCTCACCAGCAGGTAACTCTTATAAACATTAATCTTTACTTTATGACTTCAAGGCTGTCAAAAATAGTTGTCATCTCTACTATACAGACTATATCAAAGACAGTGACATTATGAAAACTAAATGTCAAAAAATATACATTTGTCATCCACATGTATTGTTTTCCCAGCGGGTTGATATGTGACTCCATGCACGCGTATCTGCTTTCTTTTTACTTTTAGGTCAGAGTTTATGTCAAATGAAGCATAAATACACGTTTATTTTTGGCGTGAGCCTCGTCACACTCTCTGGAACACTTAGTTTAAAGGATTTACTTTGTTTCTTTACCTTTACTTGGACAAAAGATGAGGGATGATTGTATCGAAGATGCACGTTTTGCGTATTGGAACAAAATACAAATACTTTCTTTATTAAAGATTTTGGTTTTAAAAGATCTGATAAAGCTCAGGAATTTTCTAAAACTCAGAAAATATAAAATTTTGTCCTGTTAATGTATTTTTGAAGTATAAAATGAGTAGCTAGTTTAAGTAACAGTTTTAGTACTGACTATTGACTGATTTTTGATACTTTTGACAACCTTACATCTCCATGACGTCCTCAAGCGACGTTATTTCAGCTCAAATTTGGTTATTGTAGCATTCTAAGCAACTAATAGACTAATTGAAAGAATAATTAATCACCCAACTAATTGACAACAAAAATAATAGTTAGTTGTAGCCCTACTATGCTTTTTTTAAGTGGTGACCAGACCTAAATATTTTATGTGTTGTGGATCCATAGAAATTCAGTCTCCATGTTTCAACCTTTTGCTTTAACATACTGTATATTTAAAACATGTCAGTGCACAACAGAAATAACTATTAATGCTAGCGACTGACTAGTGGATTGCCTGAATAATCCTGAGTTGTCTCTGTGGTGTCGCAGGTGCAGTGGATGGAGGAAAAGCTGCGCTCTCCGGAGGGGCAGACGGGGGACAGTGAAGTGCGCTTGTTTGAACAATGTCAGGATCTTACAACGGCTCTGCAGGAGAAGAATGACACCATCTCACATCTGGAGCAGCAGCTGGAGGAGCAGGTACAGGATGTAAACAGATACACGTGTTTGACAGATGGAACGGACAATCATGTAGAGCAGTTCAGTTTATAGTCTAAGTTTTAAAGTCAAGATGATTTGGCTAATTGCTCTTAAAAAAAAAACAGTTTGGTGATAAACATTTATACATTGCACAATCCGTAAAATACAATACATTTAATATGAGATTGGGCCCCAGGTTGTTTTGCACTTGTATATTCGGACCTTGAGGTCAAAAAGGTTAAGAACTCCTGTCTTAGGACCTTTTAATTTGCTCTGTGCACAGAATGTCAGTTGGTTTACTTATTTTCCAAAATACTAACTTCCTGTTGGCATGTTCATTTTATGTTTAGTTCATTTCTATGGGGTTTCACTACCTAAGTCTAAAATGAAAAAAATACTTTAAGATTGGGCAGTGAACAGTGAGTTGCTGGTGGTTTTCTCTGAAAAAATGTTAAATACAAATGAAGAGAATAGTTCACCAAAGGACCAAAGTGTGTTTATAAAAAGATGTGTTTTGTCTGTCAATGCTAACGCTAAACTCTGACAATTTGAAAATAAATCCCTTCTATGCCATGGATGTATTATATTATCTGGATTGGACTCCGCCCCTCTTTTCCCGTGCGAGTGGAGATATCGCCGCTCCGCGGTACTGCAGCGGTTGGGCCCAAGAAAAATTTCCCCATAGACTGTCAATGCATTTTTCGGCACTTCAAACTTTTCGTGCTCCGCGAACACGGCACCTACAGCTTTAACTAAGGTCTCATTTTGAAGGTGTTTCTCTCTAGTTTCACAAATGCTTAAACGGTGTTTAGCCTAGCTTACCGCTGATTGGTCAGAACTGACACTTTTCTGACGTCACGGTAGTGGGAGGCGCTAGCCCGTATTCAGGAAAGAGCACGGAAGTAAAAATCTTTTTTTTTTTTTTTATACTTCCATGTTTTATGCACTGGGTCAATAGATACAGTGGGCAACGTGCCATATTTGGGGGTGTGGCCTGCTGAGGGGGAAAGCGTCTCATGTCTTACCATGTATAAGTATTAGAAGCTAAACTATTGCCCTCTTTTAAGACGTTTTCCGGCGAATGAAGTGTATTTTAGTTCAACTAAAAATTCACAACCACGTTTAAATGGAGGTTGCTGATGTGGCGTTATGTCATAAAAGTAGACAAAAGTAAAAAAAAAAAGAGGATAAAAAAGATGATAAAATCTGCCAGGCGGCTCTAGCATCACGTTAGCATTTAGCTCGCAGCTACCGTTAGCATTGTTGGATATATTACACTGTTGGACCACTGAATCAGTTTATTTATCTCCGTGTCTTCGTGTCTATATTTGACACAATATATCTCCTAAAGTCTACATTGCTGTTGTAGTTGTTGAGCAGTGACTGATAAAGCTGTTGTTCTGATTCACTCTCAGTGTTATGTTTCCCCCCTCGGAGGTCCGATAGTGGGCGTGGCCTTTGATGCCAACTGTGTCATTTGGCTTTGTGCACAGAACATCAGTTGGCTTGTTTTTTATTAAGATGGCCCATTTCTGTACGTATAATTAAAACTGAACAGAAAATGCTTGTAAGTGCAGAGAAGCAGAAGTCTTCCTGTTTATCTGCTTTTCTATCACTGTTTACCTGATTTTTTTCTCAATATTCGATACAGTTGTAGTTGGATATATTTGTTCTCAGACGGTAGCCTCTTTTTCATATTTTAGCTGTATTTTCAGCTCAGGAGAAAATGTCTTTTCTCTGGATTGTCAAAGTCTGGAGTCTCAAAGTTGTTTAAAAATACTATCACGTTATCACATTTACATCTTTTCTCACTGTGTTGGATTAATTTTTATTGTAATGAGTTGACATTGGGGTGAACAGGAGCAGAGTGGTTAGAGCTCTGACCAAAATAGGCCTGTGGAGAAATGCTATTCTACTGTACTCTCTGACATACATATGGTGTTATTATCCTGGACAGAAACAAAGCAGACTTCAAGATGCCAAGACAGTGGAAGAGAAAGCAGCCAAGATCAAAGAGTGGGTGATGCTTAAGCTGTCCGAGGTAATGTAGTTTATAGCTTATTTTATCCAAACCAAGAATTATTTGTTTGAGTGAAACTGAGGTCATGTTTTTCTTTAGTTTGAAGTGGAAAATGCAGCTTTAAGAGAGACTAACAAACAACAGGAGGCTCAGATCTTGGAGCTGCAGAAACAAATAGATGGTGAGTGAAAACTGCATGTTAATTTTACATTATGATATGAATATTCTGGGTAAAAACTGAACTAACCATGACTAAACTAGTCTTAATAATTTTAACATGAATTATAACCTGGGCTAATGCAGAACTAAACTGCATTAGCTCAGTTCTATACAAAAATGAAAGCACGATTCCACATCACTGTACTTAGTGTTGTTATTTGAAAAGCTAAGGCTGAGAGTGGCAAAAAACAAAGCATTTTTTGACATTATGCTATTTATTACAATTATATGTCACAATGAGACAAATGTGTTTCTATTACTAAGCAATTTTAGATCAAACTTTTCAATTAGAAACAAGGTTAGAAAGGATTAAAAAGCCAAAAAGTACATTTTGCATAATATGTAGATAAAGGTAGATAAAAACCTAGAATGATATATTTTAGATCATAGAATTTAAAATTTATCAATAAAGAATAGTGTCAATAGCTAACTGTATGAATGTGTTTTTCTGTCCTCAGAGCTGGAGCAGAGAAGTGCAGTGTCCCAGACTAAACCCGGAGAGGCGCAGCGTCTGAGCAGCCTCACATTTGGATGTTTTCAGGTCCGAGGGAAAACCCCCAGGTCCTGACAGGACCGGCCCCATCGCAGAGAGCTCTTAGCTCCACAGGAGAGGCGGAAGAGGCAGAGGAGGGGGACACGACAGGTACAAGCTTTTATAGGAGACTTATTGTGTTTTGTGTATTTAGGAGGGCTGTCAATTTTATCAGTGTTATGTTGTTTTTATTGCTCTGGTGTCTCACCTTCCCGTGTCTCATTAAAGTCACGGCCCGTGCTCACTAAATGCAATATTTGTCCACTTAAGTTGTTAAAAATATCCAACAAAATATTCTTTCAAAATTCCAGCAAAAACTTTCAAGTTCTACTTTTGGTCACGTCAAGGCTCTGCTAGTTATAACTAACACTGCCTGTGTCACAATAAACACCTCAGAACGTGCTTTAGTGTGAAAGAGCAGTGTAATAATGTTTTGTAAGCTTTCCCATAACATAATGCCAAATGGTATTGAGATTTCTCACTCATTGTAAACATTTATCTTTACATTACATTCTACAATTAGAGACATAATCAACAGAAATGAAAGCTAAATATGTTATTGGAATGCAAAATGCATTAAAAAAAAGTTAATTCAAGACAATAATGCGGTTAATCCTGATTAAACTTTTTAATCGCTTGACAACCTTAGTATTTAGTAATAAACTCTGGCATATGTAAATCAGTCATTCACTTTTTGTTCATTGTAAAACCCAGAATTGATTTAAAATGGCTTAGAAATATAAAAATATGTCCTGCAAGTTCATTTCTTTTCAAAACTGCAGAATTGATAAACACTGCCGTCTTACAGACAAGTGGAAGGAGAAAAAACAGGAGAAAACAGGGATTTTCTGAGCACTCGAGCATCAGCTGCAGAACTACTACTACCACTAATATAATAAAAACGTCCTGATAGGCAGTTAGTTGTCATTGCAAATTTTTTTTTGTGTCATCATCAAACATTTTTGGCCATACTTAGTTGTAGCCCAAATACATATATTACACTCTTTCTTTATAATATTTTCATGTTTCTGACAGAGAAAAGCAGTGATCCTGTCTCCGCTCCTCCTGACGCCGACGTCCCCAATCCTGAACAGTCTGGTCCTATTTTTTCTTTGGAAGAGGACAGCGCCTCTGAGGGCCTGACCGACAGCGTCTGTGGTCGGGCGTCTCGTGGCGTGTCCTCTGTCCTCTCCAGCGCCGCGTCCGAGGAGAATCGGGAGGACCGGAGGAGCGCGGCGGCATTTTAGGAGCTCTGGAGTTCAGCCGTCCCACCAGCGAAGCCTATCTCACCGCATCGGACGACAGCAGCTCTCTGTTCGACGACGACATGCAGCGAACGTTAGGAGGAAGTAAAGAAGCTGTCAAAATCAAACTGGAAGATTCGGACGAGCTCAATAAGCGTTTCCAGTCTCAAAGGCTGGACTCTTCATCGTCATCTAGTGATAATAACGCTCCAAGTCCGATTTTAACCCCAGCTCTTACCCCAAAACGCCCGCCTCAGGATCCCAGAGACACCCCAGCCTCGCCAAAACAACCACGACTAAGAACACCAGTCGGGTTTGGACTTGTGAATATAAACTTAGCCAAAAAACACTTAAGTCAACCTCCTATACCTTCTGAAATTACTCACGGTCAGACCAGAAACGCCCTGAGCATGCTTCGCCCTCTCAGACCGCATGAAACCAACTTAGACCTGGATCACGATGTCGGCATGGAAACGGGGAAGGATGCGTCCGTCAACTCCAAAAATTCGCCTTCTTCAACCCCTTCTGCGGATTCGTCCGTGCCGACTGAAGGTGGTCCACAGACAGAGGGAGAGAGGGCAGAGTGTGATGGGACGACTCCAGGGAACAAACCTCCGACTCCTCCTCTGCACCGGTTGCCATCTTGGGTGAGGAAAATATATGAGTTATGTTCTAATAATTTCATAATAGAAGTAACTAGTAATGTCAGGATTAATAGGTTTAGCAAATGATTCATTTTCGGACTTTTCAAGTGCACCTGAATTAAAGCTAAAGTTTTAGATAAGAAGTGGAAAAAAATACATATAGCCTAGGCCTTACTTGTTTATACTAAATAAATGAGAATATAGTTTAGTTGCAGCATTGTAAAGACTGCAGAGTTCAAAACTTGTGGAAAAAAGTGGCTTATAGTTCAGAAATTACAACAACAGACTGATAACTGTGCCAATTTTAGAACCAAAACTCTTTTTAGTTTCTATAGATTCTATAGAGGGATTTTTTGTTTATCAACACAGGCGATGCACCGTGCACTCAACCTGCAGAAGACCACGTATAACACAAACAGTGGAAACAAGTTGAAAAAGTTCAGGTCAGTTTATAACTGTGTGAAAAAATTCTGCTACTAAATCAACATTTATGAATGAAATTTGACCCTACAGCTTAAGTACATTTGAGTGAAAAACAGTGAGAAAACACTTTCTCAAGCTTCAGGAGCAGACGTCTGTCAGTTCATACCTGATCGAAACAGCTGCTCTCTTCCCTTTCATTGTTTTATTCAAAGAAGTTTCCCCAGCTAAGCAGATGAAAGCAGCTCTTTCTGCATAAAACATGTGCAGTAGAGTGGAAAGTCATGTCGACCAAAAATCCCTATAGCTTAAATATTTAAACTTATTGTGCAGATAGAGTTTCACATTAACTGGCAGTACACAAACCAGTTCATTATGGCACGACTAGTGCTGCACTCTGGAGCTCATAGTGGCCAACACTCAAAACCACTCTTTACGCCATCTACACCAAGATCAAAAACCCAAGATAAAGCTCTTAAAAAGTTCTTGTCTTAAAACCAGCTTTCTCTGATTATTCTGGTTTACAGTCTTGTCTTGGCATAAGCTTTAATTAAGCTTTTCATTTTCCACAGGAGAGTCGTATCTACGCTGTGGCCAAGTCAGGGATCAGATTGTCCGAGACGTCATGCACAGACTCTGCAAGCAAAGGTACAGCCACTGCATTTTAGTCTAACTTAGTAAAAACAACAATTATTTTAAGTAATTGGTAAAGTCATTATTTTTTAACTTGTCTTTTTCCTCTCTGTGTTACCTTGTCTATATTTACTGACCAGTTAAGCAGTTGTAAGATACTTGTGTTTTTATTATTTTCAGACTCATCTCTCCAGTCGTCGTACCCTGCCTTTGTCATGTACACATCTATGATCTACAAGAACATGACGACACCAGTCTACACAACACTTAAAGGGGTAACACACCATTTTGTGCTTTGTTGTTCCCATCATTGAAGCTATGGATGGGTGATATATCGGTATCAGTAATGATATTGGCTGATATTTACAATTTTTTACAATATTGTATCAAACTGATTTAGAAAAAACAACCGGTATTTGGTGCAGGTATTTTTAGGGCGGTTCTCTAATCCAGAGGTTCTTAAACTTTTCAGCACTGGGCACCCTAACGTTCTTGCCCTAAGCCGAGGCACCCCTGACAATTTTACAAATATTTTACTTTAAATAGGGTGTTTTTTTACCTTTAGATTTCATTGAAATTCGCAATAAAAACCTCAACCAAACACACAGGAAATTTTATTTAATTCAATGTGATATTCTGTATTCTGAAATATATATATTTTTTAATTTCCTAATGCATTGAAGTGGTATAAAGCATGTTTTAAATCATTTTAAAATCAGAAGCTCTCATGGCGCCCCAATCTAGGTCCGCCCTGTAATCTCTGTGTGCACATGTGTCAGTCCCAGTTTGTCTTCAAAGCATCAAATTTGTTATTTTAACAGACTAAAGAGTAAAAATATAAAGAAGCAAGCAATTAAGCTAAAATTGGTCTTTATATTTATATACAAATGGCACATTACCCCAGATAAATACATTTGTTAAGTATTTATGTGTTTTCAAATAAGGCAGTAAAAAGAACATGTCTGTCAATATAAAAATAGTCAGGGTTTCTCGCTGTCGAGAAAAATTGCAAAGGTAGGTATTGCCGCCAGGAGGCAGCAGAGAGACCAGACGTATGCTTCAAATGTCCAGAAATATGCAACCATCACAGTGACTTACACAGGCATTTAACAAAGTTAAAATGTCACTCAGATTTGCTTTAAAATATAAATATCGGCATCGGTTACAGCAGAGGGCCAGCTATCGGATATTGGGTTAAAAAATTTAACCACCCCAAGCCCAATTGAAGCATACTCTTGAGCACAATTTGAAATCCCATGCTCTAGAACCAAAAAAAAGTTTTAAATAAAGACCATTATCAGGAACTGAGCATCTCAGAAGCAAATTGGTCGAGGGCTGCATTTTAAAATATTGACCTGACTATATTCAATAAAAATGAAATTATTAGAGGAAAAGAGGAAATATAAATGTGGATATTTCTTAGCAAGTGATCCAAATCCAAACACACTTGATAAATGATAAAGAGCCTCTACTTATATAGTGCTTTTCCACATCTCAAGGCATTAAAAGTACTTTTTTATCCAGCACATTTCATAGATATAAACTATTTCCAAAGTGTTGTACAAACATGAAACAACAGAAAAAATATCACATGAGAAGTGATAATTGACTTTTGTGTTTGTGTTGCTGTAGAAAGCTACTCTTCTGAGCAGCAGCCCGTTCACAGACGAATCTTCATGTTCAGACGATTCATCGAGTTCAGGGGAAGAAGAGGGATCTGTCTGCAGCTCCCAGGCCTCCTCTGGGTCACGCAAAGACAGCAGCCCCGGCAGCCCGCGCTCACTCAAGAGAGGTACAAACTAATGCTAAAACTAATTCTGCTGCCTTCTTTTACAACCACTAACAATACTACTAAATCTATTTGTCGCCTCAGTTGGACCCAATGTTAAAAGTTGGGTAGCTGATTTTCACACAATTTAGGTTTTAAACTTGACAACTTCCTCTTATCTTTTGACACATGGTTAATATTGACATGTATTCATTTTTTTGTTCAATTATGGCTTATAAACTTCTTTTTACAAACAACAAAGTGAAACTAGAGAGGACCACCCAAACTCAGCCAATCAGAAAGCTGCATTCGGTTCCTGACTAGAAATACAATTCTAAATTATTTTATTCAGAATATTTTCCAAAGTGCTACATACATCTTATACTTTTTTAGTGGAAAACACAAAATGTACTAATTTACAAAAAAAAAAATTACATGCCCCAACTTTATTGTACAATTATAGACAAATGCTTAGCTTTTAAATACACTTCTTGTCTCCTTTATCAAACCAAGTGCAAATGTGTATAAACTGAAATAAATGCATGTGCTATTTGAGTGTTTCACAGCCAATTTACAATTTGAAAATATGTCATTATGATCTATTATCTGTGATCTCAAAGGTAGATCTCTGAGATCTCCGCACTGTTTCCACAAAGCACCCAGACTTACACTGAGCATTTCTGGAGAATTATCATGTCAACCAATATTGGTTGGAATATTTCTACTGTGTAGTTTCCTTTGCAGACATTAGCTGGCGGTGTCACTCAATTCCTAAATAAAGTACATGACTGTCATATGTACTTTATTATACGTTTCTTAAGTTCTACGACAAAGTAAACATACTCAAGAATGGTCTCTTGCTCTGTATACTGCAAAAACTATATTTCTGGACTTGCTTAAAATGACTTGGAATCAGAATTTTAATCCAGATTTGAGCTGTTTTAACTGGATAAGATTTGATTACTTATGTAATGTAGTAGGGGTGTGTGAATTGCCATGAATCTGGCAATTCGATTCGTATCACGATACACACCTCACAATTCGATTAATCCCGATACTGACACAAACAATTATGTATTGCAATTAATTGATTATTATTTCTGTTTTTATAGATCTATACTATTAAAGTACACTTAAAAAACAAAGTGCTATGAAATAATTTGTGTACCAAGGGTTAACATTAGATTGTCCTCTTAAAGACACAGTGCTGCACTCTACGATCCTGTTGACATGAATTCAGTTGAATCAAGATACAAAGCATCCTCATTAATATGCATGACTAATCAAAATATCAATATCGGAATTTAGCATGGGTCGGGGGTATTGCGATATATCACAAATCTATATTTTTTTACACCCCTATAATGTAGACCATTTTACTGGTTTTTAACTGGTTATATAGGAATTGGGCTTAAAATCAGAACACAAATTTGCCAATGAGGTAAAAACTATTTTCTTTAACCCATTGGCAAATAATCTGACTTGAAAAAAGAAGCAATGTCTTGAAATCAGTTTGAAACACTTTGAAACTAGGAAAACAATCCATGTCTCTATAAATGTAGGTTAAATTAGCCAAAATGCTTAAAGTTGGGTTTAAATCCTAGAATCAATCAACTTTAACTTGTCTTGAAATTCATTTTTGCAGTGTAAAATCATGCTTGTCCTTCATTACTAAAAGTGCTGCAGCCATTACCATTGTCACTAATTTTAGCTTCTACTCCTCCTATTCCTCCAGTCCATTTGACAGTGAGCGTGGCAGTTGTGAGTTTCCACTAGACTCTCCAACATGAGTGAACAATGGGCTTCTGTTCCTAATAATCTTTCCACTCCCCTAAAGGTGCTTTGATTTCCAGCACCCTTTCCAATTTTTCAAAAAAACATTTCTTTTACGTGACTGTAAAACGTTCAAGCTGCCGTTTCTAACTCCACCTTGTATCTTTGTGCAGAGTGGACTAAAATAATGACATTTTCCACTCATAACAGAGACAGAGATGTAATTCATTTTGTGACCACCATAAATAAACATAATCAAATTGTTGGATGTTTCAGAAATGTAGTTAGTTAAAATGAATTACAACCGTTTTTGCCCTCTATTCTTCCAGCTGTGTCCATGTCTTCAGTGGCCTCAGAGAGCGACTATGCCATTCCTCCAGATGCTTACAGCACAGACACAGAATGCTCTGAACCTGAACAAAAACTGCCCAAAACCTGCTCCTCCTCCAGCGACAACGGCAAGACTGTAAGTTTAATACCTCTATACCTATAAAATTATGTAATTTATGAGTATGCATAGGCTGCAGATGCCATGGAACAACACAGCAATTGTAAAACTGTTAATATAGAGCACCTCAAATGTATTTGATTTTCTAGGAACCAATGGAGAAGTCGGGCTACTTGTTAAAAATGGTCAAGACTTGGAAGAAAACCTGGAAAAGGAGATGGTTTGTTCTGAAAGATGGAGAACTGCTGTACTACAAGTCACCAGTGAGTCAAGTCTTTACTTAGCATATGAGTTTTTGTAGTCCTACAAATTTTACAGTCCTACAAATGTTTTATGAAATACTTTGAGCTGATTGAGCACTGACTCAATCACAGCAACAAATCATATGTGTGCGTGGGACAGAACAAAAGTGTCACACGGGCAGAATCAGTAGCAGAACATAGTAATCCACTGGAGCTGCCGTACAGCTGCTACTTGCTGTCGTCTTTGCTAACAACCCGCCTCAGCCCGCTCAACTGTGATTGAACTGTTAAACCAGTGGTTCAGACTGTTGGTGGGGGCCCAGAAGGTTTTCTTGAGTTTGTGAATTCACAAATATAGTGAGAATCTATTTGACTAGCCAGGATAAGATCAAATAAAACTCATGAAAATGTCTATGAAGTCAGATTGTAAAACCTGCATCTTTTTTTTAATACTTATTCCACCAAGCTGTTCTTTTTTTTTCTTGGACTTTCATTGAATCTTTTTTACCATCTGCACATTATTGTGTATGCTTCCTTGACAAGTGATTTAATACCTTTTTGCAGAGTGACGTAATCAGGAAGCCTCAGGGTCAGATCGAAGTCAATGCATCAAGCAATATTGCACGAGGAGAAGGGAAGCAAATTCTACAGGTAACACTTTCAGGTTACAATCACAAAATTACTTTCCATGTCAGTTGTGTCTTTAGTGTGTTGTGTGTGTGCAAGTGTAAGTGGCTACATGACAGTTTTAAATATGTTTTGTTTTTAGCTGTCACAAGTAAATACAGACAAGTGGGATAAAACAGGAATTTTCCGTGCAGTTGAGGATCGCCTGCAGAACAATGCAAGATTAGTCAAACATGCATACAATCAACCTAAATACAACGTTAAGTAAACCAGAGTTAGTTTACTCACATTCAGTTCTTTCTACAATAACCGCCTCTGACCTCGGCACACGCAAGACCACGGACTCTCGTGGGAATTTATTGCTTGCAAAGGAAAAAGGGCTGTGTGGGGTTCAGCAATCCAGAGCTTCGTAGCATCTCCGACAGCATAGTTGCTGTGTGGAGTCTCTCACACTTTAAGAAACGGAAAGTCGCAGTGACGACACGTGCGCAGCGGTTAGCGCTCTGGCTCATACAAGAAGGTCTGGTAGACTCCTAAATTTGCATGTTTCCCTTGTCTGCTAGGTTCCTCAATCCGTTTCCTCTACAACTAAAAACATGTCTAATTGCTCTCTCTCCCTTCCCAGGATACAGATGGAATTAGCTATACAGCTAAATCAGTACAAGCATCTCCATTGTTTAATGTAATGTACTGTCCTTAATAAATTATTACTAATGAAGTCAACCCTAGCTCGACTGGATACATCTAAGTCTGGTATTAAAAACAAGAATAACAAAGTAAAAATTCATAAAAGTATTGGCATATTATAATAAATCGATATGTACAAAACAATATCATAGAGATGAACATAAGCAACATATAATTATGCACATTCAGCAAACATAAAGTAATAATTCTACTTTAAAGGTATAGTGTTTGTCCTTCTTACTAAATTCTTTGAATATATGCAATACAGGATAAGCAAAGGTGATATTTGTGGTTAAGCCCAATCCATGTACATCAACAATAGCACATAAGCAAATACTGTATACTTGACTAATACATAATGTTGAGATAATAACATGTTGAATCTAGTCAGTGTTTCTCAAACGGTGGTTTGTGTATCTTTGACTGTAGGTAGGCTGCTTATGTTTGTGTGTGAAGCTTACTGCCAATAGAATATTTGGTTTATTTGAAGACAATTCAAGCAAACATTCTACTGTATTGTTCTCTTTATTTAATCCCCATTTAAAACTGCCCCACAGAGTTTGTTGTTTCATATTAAACAATCATGAACTCTTAATTAGGCTGAATTTCTGATCTAAACTACAATCATTTCCTCTGTGTTTTCTGTCCAGATTGTGACAGGGAAGCATGTTTACTACCTGAAAGCGACTCTCCAAACCTGCTGGACGAATGGCTCAGGGTTTTACAGTGTGTTCTGAGAGTCAAAGCCGCCAGTCCGCTTTTCACTCAACCGGACATTCGACCTGGCATGAAGGGACTGCTCATCAAGGTCAGAACTAAGTATTACCTTTGTATCCTAACCTTTATTACTTTTTATTGCTTATTTATAGATATTGTGTCCGTGAAATGTCCTATATCTAACTGTGTATGTTGCAGGTGAAGCATGGTTACTCTAAAAGGGTTTGGTGTGCGCTGATTGGGAAAACACTCTACTACTTTAGAAGTCAAGAAGACAAGGTAATTGTTTAGGCTTTTGATTTCTCAGCAGAGGTTTAAAATGACCATGTGGACTTTTGGAGGAGGGTCACAATCATCTTCCTCCAAGAATGCTGCTCAGTATAAACTTGAGACAAACATGTGTCATTACCAGGGCAAGTTAAAATCTAATTGTAATAAAGTATGTTTTATAAGCTATTTTATAGACTCTTAATAGATAAAATAAATTACCAGGAAACATTCTTGGCAAAGCAGCAACATCAGCATGGAGTCATAGTTCCTCTACCAGAAAAATTGCAGACTGCACCTTTAAAATAGAAATAAAAATAAATGTAGTAAGAGTCATCATTAAAAAATGTCGACTTGATAGCGGGAATAGAGCTGGGCAATATTGTGATAAAAATCGAAATGTGAATTCATGTCTGTGACAATCTGCTTTTTTGTGAAATTGTCATATTGTGATTACCTGTCTGTTCAAATACAGCGCATAATCTGCAACCTACTCCTTTTAGTCTTGAGTTTAAGTGGGTCTCTTATGAATTTTGTGTCATAAAAGAGATGAATTTTGCTTTTTTTAAGTGTGATTTACAAAAATACATACAGTACATTTATGACTGAAACATAAATTTTCATGTTAAAGATTAAAAAAAAATTGAAGTGTTGAGGTTGTTTGTTTTGGTAGTTTTTTTTTTTTTGTTTTTTCAAAGCTTGGTTGCTTGTTTCTCTCTGGTCAGCCTTTGTCCTTCTCTATGTGAGTGACAGCTATAGCCAATCATAGTGTTATAGAAACCTTCTGCAAAAGCAGATGATTTTATTTAACTCAAAGGCAACAGAAAACAGTCTAAAATCGTGAAGGAAGTCCAGAGCCTTCCTATGTTGAGTTTGCATGTTCGCCCTGTGTCTGTGTAGTTTTCTTCCTACAACTAAAAACTCATAGAAAAGGCTCCTCCCCTCTTCTTGTCCCCAAGACTCTCCTCTGATCTCGACAGGACTTCCTAGTTAAATAAACATCATTCCACAAATAAATCAATAAATAAATATTACCTGACGTCTTCATTATGTAGAAACATTAGGTTCGTTGTAAATTAACAATTTACAATAAAAGTGCTTGAAAATGAGTTGAAAGTTTAAACTGTCAAATTGAATTTTTCAGTTGAAACTCACATAATCCCTCTGCTGTTGTGCATCGTGTCTGCAGTTTCCTCTGGGTCAGATCAAACTTTGGGAGGCGCGGGTGGAGGAGGTGGACCGGTCCCGGGACTCGGAGGACCTGAGCGTTTGTGGGCGGAGCTTACAGGGAGCCCACTTCACCATCTCTATACACCTCAGGAACAAGGCCCAACCTACCTCCTCATCGAGTCACGACATGAAAAGGTACACTTTGTTTGAAAAAACACAAAAAGCTGCATTATTTATTTATACGTTTTTTAAATATGCTCAAATAAATGGATACAATTTTCATTAATAATTAGTAAATAGGTAATGATTTTTTGATAAACCGACTGATCTACTGATTTTGTCCACAGGATGCATGGCTCTACCATCTCTCTGTAGCGGCCGGGTCAATGATTGGCAAAGTTGGGACTGAATTTGAACAACTTGTGGGGAAACTCTTCCAACTCGATGGAGATTCAAGTCAGCTGTTTTACCAAAATATGTTTTTGTGTTACTCTTTTCCGCAAACTTGACTCATGTTTTTTGTTGGTTTAGACTCTCAGATTTGGAGGCACCCTATGTTGTGTTTCAGTAAAGAGGCCCTGACATCTCCTCTCACCACACTGCCCTCACTGGCTCTGCAGACTGAGGCTGTCAAACTATTCAAGGTACAGATGAGTGTCACTACATATAAAATATACAAGCAATTCATTATTTTGTAATAAATTATTGTTAATCCTAAAAAGTCATCACAAAACATAGTCATAGCTTTACTTTGTATTTTTACAACACTTCACAGCAACTGTCAAGATTAATGTTGTTAAGAACCTTAAATATTTGAAACAGTTTAGTACATAGGTTTGTTTACATGACCTCACAACATTCTGTAAAACAGACCTGGGCAAACTGCAGTCCAGGAGTCAGAGCGGCCCTCTGCCTGTTTTAATCAGATTACACTTAAAGGTGGGGTAGCTGATTTTTTCACTGCAAACACAATTTAGGTTCTAAATCTGACAATTTTCTCTCATAAATCTTTCTACAAATGGTTTATATCGATGTGTATTCATTTTGGTTGCATTTATGGCTTATAAACTTCTTTTTACAAACAACAAAGTAAAACTGGAGAGGATCATCGCAGCTCAGTCCTGATTAGAACTAAAATTGTCATTATTCAGTTCAGACAGTGCACAGTGGTCTCAATAATTCACAAAGTGCTGTATTTACTATATACTTTTTAGTGGAAAGTTTACTAACTTATAACTAAAAAGGTTTGATTGGTTTAGAATGAAGGAATTAATGAAGTGTGTTCACATTTATATATTACAATAAGCTAATTATAATAGGCTACATGACCTAATTTTACAGAAACAGGGTTGTAATAATGAGAATTTGTACACCAAAGAAGCAGGTCTGCCCCTTCACCATTTGTCCACATTTGAAAATGACCCTTGCACACCTCTGTTATAGAACAAATGAATGTTATCTAAATGCAGTTTATTACTGTATTACAAAATGTAAATTGGTCTAGTCACCAATAGGAATCACCAGATGAGTGAAATTGTTATTATAAAAAAAGACTTTTATGACATCATCACATTTAGAAAAATTAGGTCCACCTATTACTATAATGAAAAGTGGTATAACCCCAGCATTCCCAAAGACAAGTGGTATTATTGTATGACTTAATTTTCAGACGTGCCAGCTGTTCATAAACGTGGCCATCGACGCTCCTGCCATAGACTACCACGTGTCGCTGGCTCAGAGCGCGCTGCAGGTGTGTTTAGCCCATCCAGAGCTGCAGAACGAATTCTTCTGTCAACTCATCAAACAGACGAGAAGGAGGCAGCCCCAGGGCCAGGCCGGACCGCTGCAGGTACACGTGAGCAACACCAGGGGAGGCAGAGGATAGAACCGCTGCAGGTACACGTGAGCAACACCAGGGGGAGGCAGAGGATAGGACCACTGCAGGTACACGTGAGCAACACCAGGGGGAGGCAGAGGATAGGACCACTGCAGGTACACGTGAGCAACACCAGGGGGAGGCAGAGGATAGGACCACTGCAGGTACACGTGAGCAACACCAGGGGGAGCAGAGGATAGGACCGCTGCAGGTACATGTGAGCAACACCAGGGGAGGCAGAGGACAGGACCACTGCAGGTACATGTGAGCAACACCAGGGGGAGGCAGAGGATAGGACCGCTGCAGGTACACGTGAGCAACACCAGGGTCAGGCAGAGGATAGGACTGCTGCAGGTACATGTGAGCAACACCAGGGTCAGGCAGAGGATAGGACCACTGCAGGTACACGTGAGCAACACCAGGGGGAGGCAGAGGATAGGACCGCTGCAGGTACACGTGAGCAACACCAGGGTCAGGCAGAGGATAGGACCGCTGCAGGTACACGTGAGCAACACCAGGGGGAGGCAGAGGATAGTGCATTTGCTATTTTGCTTTTAGACTCTTTTCCTTAACTAATCTGTTATAGCATCTCTCATTCTGATCATTTTCTTTGTGTTTTAGGGCTGGCAGTTCTTGGCTCTGTGTGTGGGATTGTTTCTTCCTCAGCATCCTTTTCTCTGGCTACTTCAGGTTCATCTCAAAAGACATGGAGAATCACGGTACTTCTGCATTGCTATTGTCACATTATTCAAATTCATGTATGAGGCAATATGGTGGACAAGACCCATCATTGTACTTTGCTATGAAATATTTAAAAGGTAATTCCACACATTCAGCATGGCAGTTTCTATTGACTAGACCAATCCTTTTTTAATCGTACAACAAAAATACAATGTTCATTATATTTTAGCTGCCATCAAACTGTATGTATTATTATTGGCCTATAGTGGTTTGAGAAACCATGAACAGAATTTATTGCAGTTGTTGTCAAACATATATTATTGTGTATCAAAATTTAAAGTTAAACTAAAAGCCAAAACTGAATTAATAATCTGTAAATTTTTTGCGGACCAGCGAGCACTGTGCTTTGGTTTTGGATATATACTATTTATTTATTATGAATTAGTAACTTTTGGGTTTTCCACAAAAAAGTATATGGTAAATTAAGCACTTTGTGAAAAAACAAGACCACTGTGAACTGTCTGAAATGAATAATAACACATTTTAGTTCTCATCAGGAGCCGAATGCAGCTCTCTGTTTGGCTAAGCTTGGATGTTTTCACTTTGCTGTTTGTTAGAAGTGTTTTTTAAACCAAAATTGCAACCAAAAATCAATACATGTTGATATTAATCGTGTGTCGAAGGATTTATGAGAGGAAGTTGTCAGATTTAAAACCTAAATTGTGTTTGCAGTGTGAAAATCAGCTGCTCCACCTTTAAAACAGTTGTGAATATGTTTAATTTTACTTTGTGTTGTCAGGTCTGAGGTGGGGAAATATGCCATCTACTGCCAGCGGTCAATGGAGCGCACTCAGCAAAAAGGGGAGAGGCAGTCCAGGCCGTCCCGAATGGAGATTCTGTCCATTTTACTAAGAAACCCGTATCACCACTCTCTGCCCTTCAGTGTCCCTGTGCACTTCCTCAATAACACCTACCAGGTTAATATACGACTGTTGTGTTTTCTGAGTATTCTTTTCTCCTTTTCTTGGAAAAATATCTTTAGCTTTTGTAACTCACACGAGTTTCACATGAATGCATTTGCGGGAAGCACAGCATCAAAACATATTTTACTAACAGAAAAATGAAGAAAGGATCCTCTCCCTGACCAGCTTTCACCCGAAAGAGTCACATAGTGACTAGAGATGGACCACTATACTATAATTAAATATTAGACCCAAAAATTTACTTTATCTGTCCTATTATATTGGTCCAGTCAACTTCTTTGTTGTGGCTTTATCCATTCACTAATTTTTCATTTCTCCTTATTAGAAAGTCAGAGCTCTAACTCTGCTTCTGTGCACATTGTTTGTGCCTTTAATTTGATGTAATTTCAAAAGTAATTGGGACACATTGTATGTCTATTTTCTTGTCTATCGTTTTGACCATCTTATAGTCAGACATTTACGACTTTTTGTCTTGCTACTTATATCATTTAGTTATTTTATTATGCGACAAAAATAAAGTAGATTTTGATTTGTCAGGTGATCAGCTTTGATGCGTCGACAACAGTGGATGAGTTTCAGACTCGACTCAACCAGGATTTGGGAATCAGGAAAACGGGTCTGTCCGGGTTTAGCCTGTACACAGACGATCCAACAGGCCGCGATCTGGAGCACTGTCTACAGGGAACCATCAAGGTAAACAGTCTGTTATTGCCAAATAAGTTCACTAAATGTAATCTTCTCCACTCTCACACAGCAGCTAACAGAGCTGGGCAATTTGTTAAAAAAGGTAGAGATCGAGAGAGAAATCATCAGTTCTTTGGTTGGGGATTTTAAATTGAAAGATAAATCAATAAAGCCTTTGTCAGTAAAAATGTGGTTTGGACCAAATATTTATTTCTATTAAATAGAAAATATTAAAACTTGTTTTTGTTTATATTCATAAAAGCCATTTTTGTTTTGATTTTTAACATGTTAAGTAAAAACAAATTGATAATGTATTTAGTATTTACAGTACATGTATTTAAATTTGAGGACAAATATTGTTTGTTTGTTTGTTTGTTTGTTTGTTTGTTTGTTTGTTTTTCCCCAGCCCTAAGCTAACATTATGTCCACCTTATCTACATCCAGACACTTTTGGTCTTCCTTTAGGCTTGGCATGGGAACATTCAGGGATCTCCTGTCCCAATTCTATGTAAAAAAATAAATAAATAAACAAACAAAAAACTTTCAACTTCACTGTGCAACACTTTTTCAACATAGCTTATAGATACATAATAATGGCATGATTAGATTTGATGAATTTGTCCTCTTTGTTTCTAGATTTGTGACATTATTTCGAAATGGGAGCAGGCCTCTAAAGAGCAGCACACTGGGAAGTCTGAAAACACCAGAACTGTTCGACTTACCTACAAGAACAGGTAACCTGCCCATTTTTAGAAATTAAACAATTAGGATTGCAAATGGGCATATGTTGTTTTTTTATGAACTTCAACATTCAGGGAGGAAAATGGTATTACAAAACAGGTACATACTGTGTATTCGAAACTGGATATTTATTCTCAAGTTATTTTGCTGGCCTCAACTTGATATTTAGCCTACTTAGCTTAGTTAGTGTAGTCCCAATTTAAAGTTTGAATACCCAATTTTCAAAAAGTGAAAAACCTTTTACTCTTACAAAACCTTTTACATATCACTACTTTCACATACTTGAGTTTTTTGTCTTCTAGCACATTTTTTGAGCTTTTTTTTTTTTGACACAAGAGTGAAACAAGATCAACACACTGTGCACAACCAATCCGCCAGCTCAAATAGTCATTTAGCGACATACATGACTCTGTCTTGCAAGTTTGAAAGGATAGAATTTTATAGCTACTTTTGATTTAGCAAGTTCACAAGAGTGAGTTCAGCACTTCTCTCCTAAATAGCTTAACCGTTTATCATGTTGACATTTTGATTTCACTGCAGTGGTAAACAAGATATGAAGCCTACTAACCATTCTTTCTTCCTCTTCGTTGCAGGCTGTATTTCTCTCTTCAGGCGCGGGGGGAGTCGGACAGGGAACGAGTGCTGTTGACTTATCAAACCAACGAGTCCATTGTAGCAGGACACTTCCCTGTTAATAAAGAACTGGCTTTGGAGATGGCTGCCCTTTTGGCCCAGGTCAGTCAGTTTAAACCAATATTCAGTTCAAGCACTTTTATAAACCTGGCCATTTTCGCACTAGCACTGTCACTTACTTGTATAATATTATACTATTATACAAATTATACTATATTTCCCAAACGTATACATTCCTTATAGACAAAAATGTTATCGATAGATTGAACATGAACGTGCCTCCACAGATAAAGAAACTGAACTTTAAGTTTGCTTGCCATTAGCTTAAAGGGCAGTTTTAAAGGGGCACTGTGTAACTTTCTGGAGGTGAACAGTCAACTATACAATTCAGTTGAAACAGAAAGTTCAAACCATACTGTGGAACATTCTGAAAAAGACAAATACATTTTATTCTATATTGTGAAAAAATACAACTAAAGGAACTGCTTTTTCATGACAAAAGACAAGAAGAGGCTCTCCTCTAGGCCAAATAACAGTTCATTTTGTGGCTATAGACATCAGCTCCAAGTAAAGATGCAGATTTTTATGTTTTTTGTAGTCTAAGAAAGATATCTTAATGACAAAAACGTGCATTTATTCAAGTCTATTTTTTGGTCAAAAAGTTACACACTGCACCTTTAAACGCTAATCTTTATCTACAATAAAATACTAAAAGGTTTGTAAACCTAACAATGACTTATAATGAGGCTCTTATTTCTTCTAAATATAGTTGATAGGTTAGGGTTAGGGTTAGGGTTAGGGTTAGCTGACACTCTCTGGATCATTCCAATTTTGTGAGCTAATGCTAACGGCTATTGAAAAAATGCAGGAGACCAATTTGAAATGATTCAAATCCTACCAGACTAGCTTAGATACTAAGTGATCGATCAGAGCCTGAACACTTTACTTTATATGTCTATGGTTTGTCCCACATTTGTTTTTTATTGCAACATCAACATTTGTGCATAATAACAAGGAAAGTGTGCGAATTTCTTTACACTGTGTTTCTTCTCTTAAAGTTATACTAATCTAACCTATTCACTTGTAGGTGGAGTTTGGCGATTTTGAGCGCCCGTTCTCCGCTCCTGGTTCAGCGCTGACCAAATCTACTCAAACCCTAAAACAAGTTCTGGAAAGATTCTACCCCAAACACTACAGACGGTCTCTTTCTGAAGAACAGCTAAGGTACAGACACATTTAAGAAACAAAGTCAAATAAGATTGCTTTGTATTCTTAAACCTACATCGATAAACATTGTTAATAGTGTATAGACAATTTGCAGGCTGTTTTCTGAGTACTTCCAGTTTCGGTCAACGGTGCTCATTATAGCTCACACCATATTCATAAGTGTTTTACTGTGAATTGAGTCCTACACATCAACAGCAGAAGAAGCCAAGAAATTATTTGCTAAACCTATTGAGAGAGAACTATAGATATCTTTCCTGTCCACAAATGCACAAAGGCCTAAACAGTCCATATTTCTGCAACAAAAAAACAAAACAAAAATGAACGTTAGCAGTTGTTGCTGCCTTGTTTGTTTTGGGCTGGACCTTTGGTTTACGCCCTTAGATTGGGTTAAAGACATACAGCTGGGGTCAAGCCAGATGGATTCTCAAGAGTTTGTGAGCTTACAAGTATTGCAAGAATCCAAAGGGACCGTCTCTAAAAAGCACATTTCCACCATACAAGGCACTCAAAGTGTGGCCCCACCTAGAGCTTCTGCTCCACTTTATTTCACTCTATTGACTAAGTCAGGTATACCATCTGCTGCAAATGCTTCCCTAAAAGCAAAAGTTCAATCAGCCAATCAGCGAATACAAATGAAACCGTGAAGGCCAGAACCAACCCAAATTAAAGTAACAGACTCTGAGCCCGATTTTGCCCTTTTGTCTTAGCCGGTCTTAGCCTTGGTCTTAATTATTCCTCTGTTGGCCACTAGTGGCTCTCTCCAAGCTCTATACGCTGTCAGTATAGAAGGTGTGGCTCCAGCCAGATGTGGGGGTGCAGTTTTTTTCATTGAACCAGACACATGCTCACGCCTGTGACAAGTGAGCAGCTGCTTTAGGACCACAGGCAAAAGAGAACTGTAGCAGCAGCTTCAGTTTGGGAAAAAAAGTGTAATAATAGAAGTCAATAGGCTTTATATAAAAGAAAAGACACATTTTTAGACAAAGTTGTTAAAGTCTGTCAAGTAAATAGACTTTCACCAAATAGATTTCTATTATTATAGTTTTTTCACCATATAGTTTTCTATTATTACACTTTTTTCCAAACTGAAGCTGCTGCTACAGTTCTCTTTTGCCTGTGATCCTAAAGCAGCTGCTCACTTGTCACAGGCGTGAGCATGTGTCAGGTTCAATGAAAAAAACTGCACCCCCACATCTGGCTGGAGCCACACCTTCTACACTGACAGTGTATAGAGCTTGGAGAGAGCCACTAGTGGCCAACAGAGGAATAATTAAGACCAAGGCTAAGACCGGCTAAGACAAAAGGGCAAAATCGGGCTGTCTGTATGTTCTCCTCAGACTATGATATTTTATCTTTGTAATTTGTAAGTGTACAGCAAAGAAATGGCATCCATCACTGACATACATGTTTATGCTGTACTTCCTGCAGCAAATTATTAAAGAAAAAAAAAAACTTGAAACACAACAAGTGAAATTAAAGCAACTGATGTTTCAGGCTACTCAAATTGCTTCATAATCATGAAACTACTCAGTGTATGCAGTCAGACTGCATTGTGCTTAGCTTTTGAGGTCTGACGAGTATGTCCACATACTGCTCTCATTCTCTGCACTTCTGAATCAAACTGGAACTTGCCCAGCGACAGCATGACAAGACTCTATTTTACATAAACCACTTAAGCTTGTAATCAGTAAATACAAATATAATCTATATGCTACATTTATTACATCAGCAGAGCATGTGTTTGTGTTTCTCGTCAGACAACTGCTCCAGCGGCTGGCGGCTCGCTGGGCGTCTCTCAGGGGTCGAAGTTCATCTGAGTGTGTGCGAATCTACCTCACTGTCGCCAGGAAGTGGCCGTTCTTCGGCGCCAAGCTGTTTGAAGCAGAAGTGAGTAACAAACATGAACCAGGCTTGTTGTTCAAGTTCTATAAGTTATAACTATATTTTTTGGGATGTATTGAAATTAATTAACATGGGTTACAGCAGAACAAAATGGCTTGGAGCGAGTTAGCTTTAGAAGTGAATTTTTATAGTCAAACTGTATTTTTTACTAAAAATAGACTATTTCTGAGCAGGTAGGGCTCAGTTGCAAGACAAAACAGTATTACATAAATAGAGCTGGGAGATATTGACAAAAATAAAGTATATCCTAAGTACATATTCTTGTTTTAGTGGGTGAGTGCTTCTCCAGAGCAAACGGGGCGTGTGTGGCTGGCTGTTCATGAAGATGGCATCAGCGTCCTGGAACACAACTCCATGGTAAAATTTCATATCCATCTTTTGCTCACCTATAAAAATTTAGTTTGTAATAATAATAATATTAATAAGTTTGTAACTCTGTATTTTCCATAGAAACCAGTTGTGTCTCACTCGTACAAGAACTTGACAACTTTCGGAGGTCATAAGCAGGACTTCATGTTGGTGGTGGGACAGAGCACCAATGGGACCAAAGACAAACCATCAGAGAAGCATTTGTTTTCAATGGACACATCCAAGGTGGGATCACTTTTATAGATAGACTGGGGAAATAAAATATATATATATATATATATATTAATACTGATTTCAATACCACTATAGCAACAAAAACATATTTTAGCTAGTAAAATGTTAACTCAAAATATTAGCATTGCTGGTTTTGTTGCAGATCAGGACCATTCAAATTTGATTAGGAGGGGCTCAAAAATACACAATGAATTATTTAGGTGTTGTGCAGGTTACTCAGCCTTTGATTTGGACCCTATAGATAGATAAAGAAAAAGAGAGATTGATTATTTTACTGATTTATTATATGATAGATACATGCATATAGAATGGTAGGGGGAAACACTGCAGACAGACATGTTACTTAATGATAAGCAGTTGTCTTTGTTTATGGTCAAACAAAATGAAAAGACTTTTTTTTTTTGTAGCAGAAATACAATTTTATTCTTTATGACCACAAAATAAAATGACAGATTTTAATACAAAGATAAATTCTTTGGTAATAGTTGTATAGAGTAAACTTGCCTTGTTTGTGGTCACACAAATGATCATTGTTTATGATCGTGTGAAATTGTTATCAACAACTTAAAAACCGACATTGAACAGAAATATTGTTTGCCTCGTTTATGAACATGCAAAGAGAAATATTGCTTATTTATAAGTAACTTTACCAAAGATCTTTCACACCAACACAAACCCCAGTCACCACCGATAGGGTGAAGCTACGCAGTGTCTGTTCAACTGTCTTTGGAGCGCACCAATACAAAATAACATTCACACAAATGTGATCTAAGCAGATCCAATTGATGAACAAATGCCGAGTGAGCATGGTTGACTTGTGATGTAATGCTTGACAAAAATGACTGCAGCAACTGGCAATGCAAACTCAGCAAAAGTTTTCAGAAACCCACTTCCTTGACCTGCTCTGTGCTTTTCTGTCCCCTGACAGCCTCAGAAAGAAAGTTTGTGATTATGCCAATTTACAACCCTTGTACATTTTTTTAATGCGAAATAACTCTTTTAAATAGCAGAATATAACATATATTAACAAATTAACTGCTACCTCCTAATAGCTAGTGTTACCTCAAATGCAGTAGTGTCTAAATTAGCAGCCCTAATTTCTACAAGATTCTACTCATTTGTTCCAGATTCGAGAGGTGACTCTTCTCATCTCCAGCTACATAAACAGCGCTCACCAGCAGAAATCTGCAGCGCACCACCTCTCTGCTCCGGCCCTGATGGTGGCTCAGCCCGTGAGCCTCAAGAGCAAAGAGCTACGCAGCAAATCGCCTCCTGCTACGGGACGACCCAGCAAGGCCCCCACACTGCTGTAACTCCAGACCCACAAAGGCACCCACACTGTTCAAACTCCAGACCCACAAAGGCACCCACACTGTTCAAACTTCAGACCCACAGAGGCACCCACACTGTTCAAACTCCAGACCCACAGAGGCCCCCACACTGTTCAAACTCCAGACCCACAGAGGCACCCACACTGTTCTAACTCCAGACCCACAGAGGCACCCACACTGTTCAAACTCCAGACCCACAGAGGCACCTACAATGTTCAAACTCCAGACCCACAGAGGCACCCACACTGTTCAAACTCCAGACCCACAGAGGCACCCACACTGTTCAAACTCCAGATCCACAGAGGCCCCCACACTGTTCAAACTCCAGACCCACAAAGGCACCCACACTGTTCTAACTCCAGACCCACAGAGGCACCTAGGGGTGTGAATTGCCATGAATCTGGCGATTCGATTCGTATCACGATCCACACCTCACGATTCAATTAATCCCGATACTGACACAAACGATTATATATTGCAATTAATTGATAATTATTTCTGTTTTTATAGATCTATACTATTAAGTACACTTAAAAAAACAAAATGTTATGAAATACAATTGATTTCACTTTTTGTAAAGTATATTACTAACAATAAATTCAAGTAACAAGTTGCATAATGATCTTTAAAGTTAGGGTAGCTAACTTCTTTACTTGCAAATTAGTAAACTTTGTGTTTTTTCATTAATCAAAAATGAGTTTTAAGAATCGATTCAGACACATTTTGAATCGATGCGAGAATTGCGTATTAAGGTATTGCGATTAATTGCCGAATCGATTTTTTTTAACACCCTAGAGGCACCCACGCTGTTTTAACTCCAGACCCACAGAGGCACCCACACTGTTCAAACTTCAGACCCACAGAGGCACCCACACTGTTCAAACTCCAGACCCACAGAGGCCCCCACACTGTTCAAACTCCAGACCCACAGAGGCACCCACACTGTTCTAACTCCAGACCCACAGAGGCACCCACACTGTTCAAACTCCAGACCCACAGAGGCACCTACAATGTTCAAACTCCAGACCCACAGAGGCACCCACACTGTTCAAACTCCAGACCCACAGAGGCACCCACACTGTTCAAACTCCAGATCCACAGAGGCCCCCACACTGTTCAAACTCCAGACCCACAAAGGCACCCACACTGTTCTAACTCCAGACCCACAGAGGCACCTAGGGGTGTGAATTGCCATGAATCTGGCGATTCGATTCGTATCACGATCCACACCTCACGCTTCAATTAATCCCGATACTGACACAAACGATTATATATTGCAATTAATTGATAATTATTTCTGTTTTTATAGATCTATACTATTAAAGTACACTTAAAAAAACAAAATGTTATGAAATACAATTGATTTCACTTTTTGTAAAGTATATTACTAACAATAAATTCAAGTAACAAGTTGCATAATGATCTTTAAAGTTAGGGTAGCTAACTTCTTTACTTGCAAATTAGTAAACTTTGTGTTTTTTCATTAATCAAAAATGAGTTTAAGAATCGATTCAGACACATTTTGAATCGATGCGAGAATTGCGCATTAAGGTATTGCGATTAATTGCCGAATCGATTTTTTTTAACACCCCTAGAGGCACCCACGCTGTTTTAACTCCAGACCCACAGAGGCACCCACACTGTTCAAACTCCAGACCCACAGAGGCACCCACACTGTTCTAACTCCAGACCCACAGAGGCACCCACACTGTTCTAACTCCAGACCCACAAAGGCACCCACACTGTTCAAACTCCAGACCCACAGAGGCACCCACACTGTTCTTACTCCACCACAAGGACATTATTCAAATTACTATATGAGTTGACGTTTATTGGTCCCGCAACAGGTAAATTCAGTTGTTGCACTGCACAGTTCAAGAACAGTAGGGGAATAGAGGAAACATGCAATAAAAAAATTTTAAAAATCATTTTTAAATAGACTTAGAATTAAAGGGGACTTACAGTATATTGTAAAATTCACTTTTCAGAATATTACAGCTTTAATTCTGTACCAGCAGGAAATATCCATTTGGATTCTCCAGACTAAAGTTTACAGTCTCTATATTTACTCGTAAAGTGTTAATCAAATTACTGAACAAACTAAAACCGAAAGCTTGAGAAAGTGCAGTGAATTTGAAGAGAAACTTATTATTTTTGTAACTGTGACATTTTATTGTTTTATTGCAGTTTGTTTCATTTATTTTATTTTATTTTTTGTTTTTTTACATTTGCTCAGGCTTGTAGTTTGTGCTCTTATAAATCTGCTGTTGGGATAAAAATTCTTCAAAATATTTTAAAAAATGTGTATGATTTAATAAGTTTTAGTGTAAATAGTTACTTTGATATTAATATAATCATGTATTTTAATGTAGTATATAATATAGATTCTAAATGTGTATTATAACATTACTAACTGTCTTATATTCCATGTCTTTAGAAGGTTTAAACAGATTGAAATCCAAAAACTTTCTTTGCAAAGCTTCTCATCTTGAATGAACTGGACGTAACAAAAGATTCATCTCATTCAGATTTATGGTGTCATATAAAAGTTTTTACGTAGCTCTTCCATACTATTTAAAATATACATTTAACAAGTAGGTGCTGCCATTTCATTCAAATACAGTATTAAAGTATATTGCATCACCTGTAATTTAAATGTGTACTGTGTAGGTTTTTGACCAGACCTAGATTTTCATTTACATTATGTTCATAATGATTAATCGAATGATAAATCAGGGGTCTCAAACTCGTGGCCCGGGGCCAAAAACGCCCAAAGAGCCGCTCTTGAGATATTTCGGGCACTTGAATACTGCAACTTGCATTTTTAATCAGCTCACACATTCATTAATTCTAAAAACTGCATTCCTTACTTTTTTCACTTTGATATGAAATTAGCCACCATCAGCAGAAATTTACATGTGCACATTTAAGATACAGATTGTGAATTTTGTCATTTAAAATTATGTAAATATTTATTTTTGCAGTGTGATGAGAAGCTATGCAACAATATTGTTTCCTCCTGGTCTTTAAGTGCTAGTTTTAACGTTACAGCAATTTAAAGCCTCTATATACATGTCTGTAAACTTTAAATTACCCCAACACATCAACATTTTACAGTGATTCACATGGAGATATTCAATGTCTGTAATTTGCTTATCTCACCTTAATATACCATGATTTATGACAACCACCTTTTACTTCATCCATGACTTAAGCTCTGGTCACACTGTTGGTCTGTCGATTTGAATCACATCCACACAATGACATTTCTTATGAAACAATCATTGTCTCTCTCTTAATTTACTGTAATAAAAGGTGTTTTCTCACATGGAAGTACCAAGAACTTGTCCCAACATTCCTCCAGCCCCAGTTTAGTCAGAAGAACTACCATGTCCCCATGTTTGTGTTCACACAGCAACAGTTCCTAAAAGTGGGTCTGTATAGTCTGCAAGATTCAAATAAATATTTGGTGTTAGGAAAACAAAAGTTGTCTTTTTCGATTCCACATAAAACAATGATCTTCAAAATCTAAAAACATCACTGAAATTAACAATAAAACTAAATTACTGGTATTCACTGTAATTCCTTATAACAGTATTATTTTTTTACAGTTCAAATGACTATTTTGAGAGTTAAAATAAATTGTCACTATTTTTGTGATTGTTTGTTTAGTTTGAGATTTTTTTTTTCTGTTCATAAAAGTTAAAGCAGCTTAAACAAGACTAAATCTATACCTGAAGCTTCCAAACCAGGCAAATGCACAGCTGAAAGTGTCTATATGATAGTTGTGTTGTACGAAGCGTAAAAACACAACAGAAAACTTCCTGTGTTAACATTTGATGACATCGCAATGTGGAACAGACTGTTTTCGGTCAGAGAGAAAAACACATCCTAAATAAGCAGGGTTCGTGTGTTAAATACAGTATGTGTAAATCCAACTAAATACAGCTCCTGGTATAATTTTGATGAAGAAACAACATTATGACAAAAAGAAAAATGTGTGTATTATAGGCCCTTTAAGTTAAAGTTAAACTGGGTGAACTGGGGAATTTGTTTTGTAGTTACTGAACAGCCAGATTTACGGTTACTGATGTACTAAGGAAGTGGCAAAAGGCAGAAATGCATTATGGGATATTTGAAACGTCTAAGATGGCAAAAAGATTGATTGAATGAAGGCTAGAGCAAGTGGGAAAGTGAAGAATTGATAAATGATATAATAAATTAGTTTGTAGTGTGATTTTGTATTTATTTAATAAGTATTTAAAATGTCTTGGAAATTTGTTTATAAGTAATAAAATACTTCAAAATCAAGATGGACGCCCGTGCAGTTTCTGATTTCAGTGTTGGTACGATCATGGAAACATCATGGACAATTCAAATCTAATTCCCAGGCCCTTGAAAGTTTTGGATTTCTCCTGGTTTTGGAAAGTCTCTTGGGAAAAAAATCAGGAAAAAAATGGGGTGATTTGTTCAAACACAATCAACTCTTGTTTTTAACTAATATGGAGGAAAAAAATGTCTATGTATGAATTTGTTAAAACGCCTCACTAAAATGGTCTAAAATTCAAATGGAAACAGTTTCTGAACACTTTGGAGCACAAACAGTTGTCTGGGCTCTTTGTGAAGCTGAGGCTCTGTAGTTTTAGTCTCTGATGTCTGATTAACTCTTGTGTTAAGTGAGAAGAAGCTCTGCACAAAAGAACAACAGGTTTTAAAGTCCGCCTAAAAAAATACTTTGGATAAATGTAAGAATCAGTGTAGCTCCTGTCACTAGCCTTGGACAGAATGACACTAGATATAGCAAATTTGGGGTTTTGACAATTCCTCTTCAAAAGCTCACAAAAATAAATAAATAAAAATGTAGGGACCTTAATTAACAGTTTAGGCGGAGCTCATTAAAAATCCTATTAAATTATGAAGAATTTTTTAGGTATTTTTTTGTTTGTAAGTTTAGAGTTAAAACTGATTATGATCATCTCAGAATGGTTGGTTTGACTGTAAATAAAAGGGTTTCAGTTTGATTTTTAACTCATGATTCTGGCCTTGTTATCAATTTATTTCTCATTTCTAACACACCTCACGAGTCACATGTTGCTGCTTCAGAGTCCAACATGATCCCTGTAACACTGCTGTAATAGTTTTATGAATGATGAAAAAATTATAAAAAAAACAAACTAAAAAAAAGTAATTCAAAAAGGTTTCAATAGAGAAGAATGGTGCGTTGCAGTCAACTGTGATATTTATGGTAAAAAAAAAAAAATCCAGTTGGTCTCTTAACCAGGTCCCAGTTCTTAGCTGCGAACTGGGATCTGGTTGAGAGAGCCCCATTTCACATAAAAGGTCAATCAATATCCCAAAAACCATAATCTGAACTGCCACAAAACTATGTGAACATTAGATGCATGCAGTTTAACGTCACTTTTATTTAGCTTACGACGAGCATTCTTCCATATTGCTTACATACAAGTTGAAATAGTTGGAATGGTCTTTACGCGGAACAGGTCATTTTCAACTGGAAAAAATCTGACCTCCCAGTGTCTGGAACGCGGCATACAATTAATAGCAGCTTGTTTAGTTTTACATTTAGAATTTGGTAAAGGGTTTTAACATTGGCATAGACTACATTGATTACTACTTTGCTTGGTTACATACAACAATTATAGAAACAGCTTAAAAAAAAAAATTCTTTAAGATTTCTTCATCTTACATTGAACTTCAAGATTTGGAGTGAGTGTAATGCAATCACTTTTCAAAATCTACAATGAGTGAATGTAATCTAATCATACTGTATAATTTAGCAGTTGTCTTGGTAAATCTGGCCCTGAAAGATTTAACTGTATATATATTGTTTGAGCTGGAGGTCCAGAGTCAAGTAGGTGCGTGCAACCTCCAAAATACTAACAGAAGGCATTCACAGTCCTGCGTTTCGACAACATGCCCCTCTTAAAAACACATCTATATCCTCCGTACGTGTTTTTACAGACAAAAGGCTTCTTGCAAACTGCCACTTTAGTCGCGCATTCATCCAGATCTGAAAAACAGACACAAAGTCACTACGTCCAAGTTCTACGTCCTCAACTGTTTTACAAAATATATTCATCATGCATCTGGTTGCCTACCTTTAACCTTCACAGACTTCATTTTGTACTGGCTGCTGGCTCGGGTCATGTAGTCCTCTATGTACCAGTGTGGAGTGTCACTGGAGACATTGACTCGATACTCTCCTGGTGAAACCTCGCTGGCGTTGTAAAACTTATTCTCGAAACCAGACAACAAGAGACTCTGCAGCTGGAAGAAGAAGAAACAAAAATGTTAATATCCTGATAACTAAGACTGAAAAGTGAATTTTAATAAGAATGATAGTTTGAATCATAATCTGCAGATATACTTGTAGGCATGATCAGGAGAATCTAGCTGGACAATTTAGTTTATTTTGCATAAATTAGTTTGCTACACATAACTTAATAACTGTATATCTGCCTAAATGCACTTCTGAAAATAGTGGATATTTTTAACAAACTGTATAAACCTCTTTGATTCCATTGTTTGCAGCCAGCCCACAGACACGCTGAAAACATTTGATCCTAGAAAAACAAAAACAAAAAGGTACTATAATGTAAAAATAACTCATCAAAACTCTTTCTTTAAATCTTTTTCTCATCTTACCTGGAGGATTGGGAGAGTCACCTACAAGGAAAGAAATATAGTACATAAGTTATCGATTAGCAATATAGAAACATATTATGACAATTCAACATTTTAACTTATTGCTCAATCTACAATCACTGAAAGAAAACAATAATAGTAAATATGTACAGTATGTCTAAAACATTTCAATTAATAATAAATATCTTTCCAACAACACTGCTCTCTAGTGGTAGATCAGTTTAATGAACTATTCTGAATACATTTCATTAACCTTTCGATGAGCAGTGATTTGAGGAAAACAATGACATTATAAAGTGTGAAAATTAAAATAAAAAAAATAATAAATATTAACACCTATGAAAAAAGATTATGAAAATGTATTATTGTTGTATTTATTTTAAAATTTGAATGATTTTTTTTATGCTATTATTGTGTAATGCATTTTTATGTTTTTTACATTTTTTATATGATGGTATATATTGTATTTTGTTGGATTTTAACTGTGAAGCACTTCGAGTTGGTATACAAATAAAATGATAATGATGATAATTATGATTAATATTATTACATATAGAAAAACAAATCAGATTTTGAAGTGCGTCTAAGCTTTCTAGAGGCTGGGCCTGAATGACAGATTTGATGTTTGTTTGATTTTGTCCATTTCTCTTAAAAATCTGAGGCTACTTTCACTCTAATTTAGTTTTAGGGACTTGTAATAAAAGAAGAAAAGTCTAGCTAATATCAAAGTCTGATTACATTTTTGGATAATTTGTTTTTGTAGGATCAAGTGTGTCTGATTCATCCCAGAACAGTTGCTTTCTTCTTTTTTTTAACACCTCCACAAGCTTGATAGTTTATTTTTTAATCAGATGGTGGACAAAAAAGAATCCATTAAATGTTTGTATTACAGAATTAAACTTTACATACCACATCCCTGGGTGGTGCTGTCCAAGTATCTGCAAACACATTCAAAGGAGCCAGGCGTGTTCTTACATTCATACTTTGCATTTGGGCAAGTACTGAGATCTGCACACTCGTTTAATCTGGGATTCAAAGAGAGAGACATGTTTAGATACAAGAAAGCACATTTTATAACATATTTTTGATCATAAAGTGAGATATTTAGTGACTTGCGCAGGCACAGAGGCTAGTCAGATGGCAGACAATAGTTACAATAGGACACTCAAGGTCACCGTACAGTACATTACAAATTAAAAGCACAAAATACAATCTTAAACTGGATATGAAATTGAACTGGAAGCCAATGAAGTTGCTGCAACACAGGGCTGATGTGATTGATTGAAGGAGTTCTGGTTATGATTCGGCGGCAGAGTTCTAAAGAAGTTGTAACTTACAAGGGATTTTTGAGGCAGACCATGTAAAAGGGAAATGCAATAATCAAGTCTGGAAGCAACCAGGCTACTGACGAGGATGGCTGCCGTGTGGGTGGAAAGGGAGGGACAAAGGCGGTTTATATTTCGAAGATGAAAGTAGGCAGACTTGGTGATATTATTAATGTGAGATTGAAATTAAAGTGTACTGTCTAAAATAACGCCTGGCTTTTTACCTGAGGGGTAGAAGAAATGGATGAATTGTCAATGGGTATTGAGAGAGTGGAAGTTTTAGTGATTGTAGACTTTGTACCAACAAGTAGGACTTCAGTCTTATTGTCGTATGTTTGGCGATTGGCACATCTGTACGTCTCAGGTTCATTGATACATATTTTTCCTTTTGGACAATCTATATTCAGACACTCATCCACGTCCGTACAACCGGCTTTTCCGTGTCCATTGTCCTTGGTTGCGATCCCCCCTTTTTTACAGCTACACTCATATCCCCCGACACTGTTCAAACACTGAGCTGCAGAGTGGCATTGTCCGTTATCTTGCTGGCATTCGTCTATATCAGCGCAAGCGGTGAGTAATGTTACAAATCCGGGTTTACAAACGCACAGAAAGGACCCGGGAACGTTAGAGCAAGCAGCACTGGCATGGCACATTTTGGAACTTTGCATTCATCCACGTCTTTGCACCATGACCCATTTCCTTGAAACCCGACTGGACAACGGCATAAAAACGATCCAGGGATATTCCAACACCTTGCAACAGGGTCACAAGGATTATTGGCACATTCGTCGATATCTTTACACGCACCATTCGTTTCAACAAAGCCGTTCGACAAGAGCATTCGTAAGAGCCAGGTGAATTTGTGCAAACTTGGTCAGACCGGCATGTGGTTATGTTTTCACACTCAACATCAACACAACCAAAGCTATTGTCTTTTATGTTAAACTCATTACATGATTTGGCAAATTCAGCACTTTGTGAAAAAAAATTAGACCTCCGAGTACTGTTTGAATTTAATTTGAATTTCAGATCACATAAGGAGCCAAAAACGGCCCTCTTATTGGCTGAGCTTGAGTGGTCCTCTCCAGTTTCACTTAGTTGTTTGCTAGCAGTGATTTTTAAGCCGTAATTGCAACCAAAAATATACCTGTTGATATTAGCCATGTGTCAGAGGATGTAAGAGAGGAAGTTACCAGCTTGAAAACCTAAATTGTGTTTGCAATGTAAAAATCACTTAATTCATGTTTTGTTCATGTTGTGTGTACTAGTGTCATTCATAAAGGAATGCTTCCAGAACAAGAAAATTAAACTTACCATTACAATTGGAGCCATCTTGAATGTATCCTTGCTTACAAACACAGGAGTACGACCCTGGTGCATTCTTACATTCAGTCTCATTTTTGGGGCAAACATTAGCCAGCTGGCACTCATCTACATCAGAGCAGATCACTACTAAGTTATTGAAGACATACCCAACACCACAATCACAGTAGTACGATCCAGGTGTGTTGACACAGTTTGTGAAAGAAGGACAAAGGTCCTGGTTTTCACATTCATTTATGTCAGTGCACTTCCGTCCATGGCTGGTACATTCATCCACGTCCTCACAAGTTTGTCCGTTACTTTCATAACCTGCACTACAGATGCACTGGAAGGTCCCCGGTAGATTTTTGCACCCTATAGAGCCAGAGAAGATAAGCAAATCTCAGGTGTGTCTGAGCATTCGTCGATATCCAAGCAAAGATAGTTCCCGTTTCCTCTATAACCTTGATTACATGGACAATCGTAAGATCCAGGATTATTTATGCAAGTTGCGTTCCAATGACACGCATGAGCATTTGCACATTCATTGATGTCCGTGCATGTAAAACCATTTCCAGTAAATCCATTTTTACAACTACATGTTCTGCCTCCTTCAGTGTTGGTACAAGTGGCATATTCGTGACAACCTCCATTGTTCGTTAAGCATTCGTTAATATCTTGGCAATTTCGGCCATCTCCCGTGTATCCTTTTAGGCATTCACAGGTATAACTTCCTAAAGTATTGTTACACTGGCTTTACGGTGGCAGTTGTGCAGTCCGACGGACATTCATCGATGTCAAGCACGATGTTCCGTTGCCTTGGTAACCTATGAAGCACACGCACTATAGTTGGTCTGCGTTTTAAGGCATTCAGCATTAGCATGGCATACTAGTCCCACTTTGGCACATTCTGAAGGATCCAACACTAGAAAAAAGAGCAAAAAACAATTTAAGTTTCTAGAAATAAATAATCAAAATAACTTCATTATTCATTTATTATTCAGTTCTCTAAGGGCTGCTTTTTTGTGAAATTGAGGTGCATCACATTCATTTATATCCAAACATAAGTCATTTTGGTTGAAGAATCCAGTTTCATTTGAATTGATGCAAGTGCTAAAATTAGGGCAGGTTGTATTGTCCAAGCACTCATTGATATCTTCACAAAGGTCTCATTTCCTCGGCAACTTTCAAAACACTGAAACAGAAATCCCCATCTGTTTTGTGGCATCGTGAAAAATGTAGGGCCCATGTATTCCCTGGATGCTAATGGGTTTAACATCAAAGCAAACAGTTGCTAATTTGATTTCTCATATCTGAATAAAAGTGTTCATCTAGGGTTCCTCCTAGGACAACTTCTATTTATAGTTGACGTAGATCTAAAGCAGTGGTTCTCAACTTTTTTTTTTTTCTCAACGGCCCCTTCACTTGAATTGGACATTCGCTGCTCAAAATTCTAGCTAGCAAGCATTTATGTCGGACAAATTAACAACACTTCTGGCACTTCATTCATTTGTCTGTCATATTTTTGTTCTTTTACAAATAAAATGCACTCGTAAATACTTTTATAATTTGACACCTGACCAGACAAAGTCTGCAGTGTTTGTTTTCGGCCTCTCTTGAACTGGCTGTGCATAATAGAAATGGAAGCTCAAGTTCTTTTTAAGGATTTTATTAGTGAGCTATTATTCTTTAAAAAATATAAACAATAAAATAAGCCAGAAGTGTGCCAAAAGAACTTGAGGGTCATATTTGTAACATATTTTTAAACAACTGAATCTAAACAATCCGGTCTTTTAATCAACTAAGAGCATTTGTCTTTTTTTTTGGTAAATTGTGTATTTATGGTACACGGGAGGTGGGTAAATGTCAGAAGCTAAAGAAACAGAACTATAACTAAATACATGGTTTAGACTGTGTGTCATTTCCACTGAAAGGTCCACCGTATGCTTGTTTCAAATGTTATTGTTTTGCCTGGAATGCTCGACAGTATTGCATTAAGCAAATTTATCGACAAAGAAAGCTGATTAAAGTTGGAGTATTTAACTTTTTTAATCATAAATTAGTAACCTTTGTGCTTTTCACTAAAGGTATATGGCAAATGCAGCTCAAAAAATGAGACCTCTGAGTATTATCTGAATTTAATAATAAAGAATTTCAGTCTCATCAGGAGGCAAATGCTGCGCTGATGGCTCTGAGTGGTCCTTTCCAGTTTCACTTTGTTTGCTAGAAGCGGTTTTTAAGCTGTAATTGCATCCAAACATGAATATGAATTTAAAAGAGGAAGTTGCCAGATTGAAAACCTAAATTGTGTTTGCATGTAAAAATCAGATACCTTTAAAGCACTAGGCTACATTATAGGGTCAAAAAAAACACATGTTTTTGTTCATGTTGTGTACACTAGTGTCATTCCTTAAAAAATGAGACTTACCAATACAATTGGAGCCATCTTGAGTGTCTCCTTGCTTACATGAGCAGGTAAAACCGCCAATAGAGTTAGTGCAGGTGGCGTAGAGATGGCACGTGCCTCCATCTTTCGAACACTCATCTATATCATTACAAACAGTGCCATTGCCTTCAAATCCACTATTACATGTACACGTATGAGAACCTATAGTGTTTAGACAAGTTGCATTCACGTGGCAAGGGTTATTTTCACATTCGTCAATGTCAGCACAGTTCATATTTGAAGCAGGGTGATAATAACCAAGTTTACAAGGGCACTCATACGACCCGTCAACGTTTTTGCACTCTTCATTCACTCCACATGGGTTTTCTTGGTTCTCGCATTCATTTATATCTTCACAAGTTGTTTTATTGACCAGTAAAAATCCAGATTTGCAAACACAGAAGAAAGATCCCTCAGTGTTTATGCAGCTTGCTTGGTTTTTGCAGCCGCCATTTTCCAACAAGCATTCGTCAACATCATCGCATCTGGTAAAGCCATCTCCTTGATAGCCAGATTCACAAGTACAATTGTAGGTGCCTGGTTGGTTGAGACAAATTGCTTTAGGGTGGCACTGGAGAGTCAGAGAGCACTCATCTATGTCAACACAGCTTAGACCATTTCCATTATAACCTGATTTGCACTGGCACATAAACGAGCCATCAGTGTTTTGACAAGTTGCATAAGTGCTACACCGTTTTTTAGCACACTCATCTTCATCCAAGCATTTAGAGTTATTGAAGACATACCCAACACCACAATCACAATAGTACGATCCAGCTGTGTTGACACAGTTTGTGAAAGAAGGACAAAGATCCTTGTTATCACATTCATTTATGTCAGTGCACTTCCGTCCATCGCCGATAAAACCATCGTGACAGGAGCAATCATAAGCTCCAAGTCTGTTAATGCAAGCAGCACCTGGATCACATTGGTTTGTCCCATCTGCGCATTCGTTTATGTCAACACAGGTCAACCCATTTCCGACAAAACCACTCTTGCATGTGCAGGTGTATGAGCCTCTCGTGTTCTGACAGAGTGCGTATGAACTGCACCTCTGGGTGGTACATTCATCCACGTCCTCACACCTTTGTCCGTTACTTTCATAACCTGCACTACAGATGCACTGGAAGGTCCCTGGTAGATTTTTGCACCCTTTATAGCCCAAAGAAGATAGGCATATCTGAGGTGTTTCCGAGCATTCGTCAACATCCAAGCAAAGATAGTTCCCGTTTCCTCTATAACCTTGATTACATGTACACTCGTAAGATCCAGGATTGTTTGCGCAAGTTGCGTTCCAATGACACGTTTGAGCATTCGTACATTCATTGATGTCCGTGCATGTAAAACCATTTCCTGTAAATCCAGTTTTACAACTACATGTTCTGCCTCCTTCAGTGTTGGTACAAGTGGCATATTCGTGACAACCTCCATTGTTCGTTAAGCATTTGTCTTGGCAATTTCGACCATCTCCTGTGTATCCTTTGAGACATTCACAGGTATAACTTCCTAAAGTATTGTTACACTGAGCATTACGGTGGCAGTTGTGCAAGCCGACAAGACATTCGTTTATGTCAAAGCACGATGTTCCGTTGCCATAGTAACCTATGAAGCACACGCACATATAGTTGTTCCACAGATTAATGCATTCAGCATTAGCATGGCATGCTAGTCCCACTTCGGCACATTCTGAAGGATCCACTAGAAAAAAAGAGCAGAGGAAAACAGTTTGAGTTGCCTAGAAATAAATAATTTAAAACTTTATTCAGTTCTCTAAGGGCTGCTTTTTTGTGAAATGGAGGTGCATCACATTCATTTATATCCAAACATAAGTCATTTTGTTATCATTTTGATTTGAAGATGGTGTTCATACTTTGTGGTAAAAGTGGTTTTCCAAATTGCGTCTTTGTCCGTTTAAGATCATAAATCTAAAAACTTCAAATTTCAAGCAGATCACTGTTAAATTAAGAACAATGTGACATACAGTATATACTTTTTCCTTTTTCTCTAGTTTTAGGAGTGTAGAAGTATTTTTAAAATTAACAGATTCCAGCAAGGATATTATTAAAGTTAAAATTTAGTTAATGTTTTATTCAACTGAAATTTGCCTACTGTGACATAATAAAAGCTTTATCTTCCTTGGTGCACCTCTGAAACCTTGAAGCTGTAGGCTACAATAAAAATCATTAGGTTGGGTTCACGCTCTACAGTGTGATGATGTCATAAATCCACACGGTGGCCAAGAGTCTATTTTCAATCTGGTCATTTATATTAGTGAGTAGACCCATTAACTTTTTGCATTGCAACAAAAACTTAATTTACAAAATGTTATTTTGTGTTTATTATTATTTTTAGTTGCAAAACATCTGTAGTGAACATTGGGGGTATTCCATGAAAGTGGCTTAACAAGTCTAGGCTTATCCTAAAATCCTGAGCTGAAACTAGCTTCATCTCCAACTTAAGCCTCAAGTGGTTCCATGAAAGAAGTAAGCCTGGGTCTGAACAACGCTAATTCAAGCTTGAAGATTAATCTGGGCTGTGAGCGCGCTCCCGCTGAATGTGACGAGGCCAGATCAATGGAGCGAAGACATTACTGAGAATGAGAGAGAAAAACGCTTATTTTACATGATTTGACAGAAACACGAGAGGAGCCAAAGTGCACACGGACTATAGTTTGATTTGCATCGCAAAAGTTTTCAGTTATAGTGGTTTATTCTGATGCGGGGAGCGAGAGGCAGCCCCTCCCCCCTGTACACTGCTGGAGAAAGACGAGGCGGAGATCCAGAGGATTTATCATCGTATTTGTGAGTAGTAGGCTCATCGTTTTTTAATGCAATGCACAGTTTTCCACTCCGCATGTGGAACTAGTCCGGTGCGTAAAGTTGTCACAAAGTTGTAGCATAACCTGAGCGTAAGTCTTCACAACCAGAACTGACCAATCAGAGCAGAGGATGTCCGTGGTGTGACAGGGGGTCAGAGACGAGGGAGAGAGATGCGATGAAGCGCTTTTGCGCTCAAAAGCAGCAGCACGACTCCACGGCTTGTTCTCATACTTTAGTCCTGCTTTCATTGCTTCATCCTTAAGAGAAATATCTGCATGTCTGTGGGAGATCTTACGTAGGTTAGATGCACGTAGGAGTAACCTACAAGTTAATTTTCCAGTTAAATATGTGGCCAATGTGACGTTTGCTCTTACAAACGCGTCTCTCCACAGCGAAAGCGGCTCAAAAAAGGATGAAAAGAAACGGTCAGAGTGGTTCTCTGGTGCCAATGCCAAGTAAATAAAAGTAAATAAAAAGTGACTTTATGAGTTGTGTTGGGACAGACAGAGAGATTTCACACAGTTGTGGAAGTGTGTGAGGATAAACATGTGATTTAAGTGTTTTTTTAGACGTTTTTGAGACAAAGCTAAAACAATCTTGACAGTTAGCCTGGTCCCGACCAGGTTTATGTCTGTGCACTTGTTACTGCGGCAACTCAGGCCCTGTCCCAATATCCACCCTTCCACCCTTGTGGCCCTCAGAAGCGCGTTCCCGCTGTGGGGTGGGAGTGCGTAGTGCGTCCCAATTGTCACAAACGGCCTTTAGCCCCGCCCACTTCACGCACTTTATCTGCACTTCAGCCAAGTCCGCATGGAAGCGGACTTGGCTGAAGTGTATTACCCAGAGTTCTTTGCTGCGTGTAGAAAAATGACGATGTCAGTTAGTTTGATTTTATTTAGGTTGTGTAATAATTGTACAGTTGTAATTTTGTTTAGTAACTATCAAATTGTACATTGTATGATGTATTATTAATGAAAAAATAAATAAAATAAAAAGTTCGTTTGACCATCAGAGCGTAAGCTCTCTCTCTCTTAAAGTGACAGTAACGTAAAAATATAACAAACATTAAATAATATCCAGAAATCAAAGTAAATACAATCAAATGAATTTTAGTTGTTAATACAGCTAAAATATGTATGTCTGAATGTAATATATGTAAAACAAAAATATAATATTAACAAATTAACAACACTTTTAATTCAAACATAAGCATAAATCCACTGACATCCTCAGCACTGCTCTTATTTGTTTTAGGCAAATTCAGCAAATGATCCAAATAAAGTGAGCTGTGGCAGCAGTTTAATAACACAGCTGTTTGACTTGATCACATCAAGTGAAGTGTGGACTGTCCCATTTCTTACATTTACCTGTCCTGCACACTTGTGCAAGTGCACACTTGGCGCACTTTCAGAAAATGCACACTTCAGTGAAGTGTGTAGTGTGTAGTGTGAATATTGGGACAGGGCCTCAGCGTCACCTCTGGTTAGCCGCGTTAGTGGAACGGAAATGGAGATTTCATAAGCCTAGATTGGCCAAATAAGCCAGGCTTTGGCTTTAGCTCGCTTCATGGAATACCCCCATTGTTGTCCTGTAGAATGTTGTGATGTCACGTGAACGCAACCTATTGGATTTGCTTGTGTTGAAAACATTGAGGATGTTACAGTTTATGAAGGAGTGGACTGACCTGCTTCACTCAGCGTTAGACATGAGAGGAACAGGAGCAGAAACCTGAGAAAACACAAAAAACAAGGTTAAAATACAAATATAGTAAGTGTAAAGTTTAGGCGCAGTACGAGCGGATCAATGAATGAACAAGAATGAATCGTCTGCATGTGGCCTTTATGTGGAAGTCAAGGTGCTGATTAGAAGCAGAGTTGCAGCTGGAGAAGGAGGTGTGGCTGCTGATGATGGATAGGGAACAGGTGAGCTTGTTAACTGGGTTAAAAGATGTTTACAAGGCAACATTTTGTAATGTCATCCATAATCAGGGGAAAAAAAAAAAGTTGACTATTTTCTAAATTCTTTCATCTCATCTACCATTTGAAAAAAATAAACTAAGCTCCTCGACATACTAAAGACAAAAATAAGATTATAACCCTCCTATTTACAATCAAGTCAACCATTCTGGGATGAATTCACTTTGTACTCTAAACCTATAAATAAACACAACTTTTTATTTTAAATTACCTTCAGCTTTCATAAATAAATTATCAAAATCCAAAATATGTGTAAAATCTAGTTTCATCTACTGTAATCTTTATTTAAAGGGACATTGTACAGAGACATAATGCTCATAAATCAAATCAATTTATTTTTGTATTGCCCAAATACACAACAACAGTCGTCTCTGCGGACTTCCCAAGATTATTAATTTAGCAAACATGAATAGTAGGAAATAAAAATAAAACAAAATAAAAATAAAACATATTCAATGAAACATTTGATCAAGTATGTCAAAGCAGATTATTAGTAGAGCAAATGAATAATTGTCCAGAGCATCCACTGTCCTTAGACCTTCCTTCTTGGCAAGGAGTCCATAAGCGGAGGGAAATGACACGTCTAGCAGGACCAGGACAGGCCAATCCTGAAGAGGGAGGTGGGGCGGAGGTCCAGAAAGAGGGAATCCGGTATCAGTGATCCGGCCCACGTCACTGGAACAGCAACATCTGAAACCGTTACACTCCCCGAGAGGGGAGTGGGACTGGGGACAACGAGTGAATAGCAAAGAACAGACTAGAGATGAACTGTAATTTATTATTCTTTACAAGAAAGGCAGAAGTGAGAGGATAGTGCTCAAGTTGCCATACTTTTCCCAGTATAATTGCTCCTAGGGCAGCCTGACTAGAACTGTGGGTTTAGAGTCTGTTCCTAACTGACCTGACCATAAGCTAATCCGAAGAGGAGCGTTTTGAGCCTAATCTTAAAATAGAGTGATAGTTAATCTACCAGATAAGTAAATACCAGAAAATAAAATCAAACATATCAATACATTGGGGTTGCAACTGAAAAGATTGAGAACCAATTATCTAGATCAGGGTGCCCAATCTTTTTTGGGTCAAAATTTGTAGATTTTTTTTATTGGCAGTTGAAAATGAATTGCATTGTAGCGTGCTGGGGGCCAAGTCTAATTTTATGTGAAAAGGTTTTTGCAAATAAATATCTATACCATTTTTTAGCTTTAACTTTAATCGCCAGAGGAAATGACTTTATTTGGTGTCCTTTGAGAGTCTTTTCAGTCCAAAATAAGTAAAAGAAAAGCAGAGAACTTACACGTCTATTTATCCACAGAAACGCAATCATAACAAACGGGGCGAGACTTGATTTTGGATACCAAATATGACACTGAGCTATTGTCCTTTTCCGTAAGTTATGATTTGCCTCAACTTTCCACCTTGACTGTCGGCAGCCTTGTTAACTCAGACTCTTTTTGGTGACCATGCCTTTCGAGACTTGTGCCATGGTTTTTCAACTAGACACGTAATCAGTGCTCATTAGTGCCAGAGTGTACTGTTGATGCTTCAACCAACCAGCCTATTTCAGAGCATATTTGTGGCCTTATAGGTTTTGGGTGACCTTGCAGCAGCACCGTCTCAGCCAGAGTTGGACCGGTTTGCCTAGGTTTATCCTCTTCTCCGCTCTGACACTCCAGTATCTTCAGAAAATGACTGTCGAAAATTGTTTTACAGTTGAAACAGAATCTGTTTCTGAATCCATTGGAGCACAAACTAAAGACTGGATGGACTTTTTGCTGTTTTGCCCTCTGATGACTGATCTAAATACAGCATAAGTGAGAGCAAAATGCTCAGGGGAAAGTCAGATTTTTAGCAGTCATTGTTACCTTGTCTAATTTGTATTCAATGTGTTCTTTTGTATTGAATATAGGGATGCACCAACCCAATACTGGAATCGGATATCGGTGCCGATCCAGGATCGGCACCTGGATCGGGGTATCGCCTTTATGAAATTTGTTTCAGCTGATACCCTTGTTGTGCCTTTAATCAGACATAATGAAACTAATTTACTGGCAAGTTTGATCCAGAACATCTCATAATGTTTGACATTTTATTCAGATTAAGTTGTTAAGTTGTGAACTATAAATAACAGTTACACTATATGACCAAAATGTTTTATGTTTTGATAAGAAAAATAAGGTATTTCAGTCCTTACACTAGTTGATACTGTTTTACTGATTGATATTGGGTATCGGCAGATACTTAAACCCAAAGTATCGGAATCGGCATAGGAAAACAGAACAAGCTGGATCGGTGCGTCACTAATTGTGTAATTTTCTTATTGCTCCTCAGGGACTGCCCAGGGAAATTAGCTGTTTACCTATAACCAGATCATCTTTCTTCTTATATCAAAGATGAAATAACTCCTTATCATCCTAACCGTCCACTTCGCTCTCAAGATGCTGAACTTTTGGTGGTTCCTAGAGTCTCTGAAAGCACAATAAGAGGCAGAGCATTTAGCTATCAAGCTCCCTGGTTATGGAATCAGCTCCTGCTCATGTCAAAGAAGCTGACACAGTCTCTACATTTAAAGACTGTTAGATAGTTGTTTTTATTCAATCATAGTTAGGCATACATAATTGTGGTAAGTTACGGGTTGATTACACAAAATATGTTTTCAGGGAACTTTATTACGTTATTTTCTGTATCAAATGACTTCTTTCAAAGCCTGTCTACAGTAACAGATATGGGATTGTCCCGGCAATATCAAGTTCATGATAATTTCTTTCCCGAATTGTAAAGGAGTGAATGATACCCAACTTATCGTCAACAGTAATGCAGTAACTCGGACAATCACTGTGCATCAGTTTCCACCAGAATAATGTAAAGCAATATAATCAGATACAATAGGCCAGTGGTTCCCAATCTTTTCAGCCCGAGACCCCCAAAATAACCGTGCAACCAACTCGCGACCCCCACAGAAAAAAAAACAAAAAACAGGAGGCCCTCTTCTTGTTGCCTGGGATCTAGAGCCCAGGCTTTAACAAATTGCGAAGAGTGGGTCTGGTCACCACGCCCTCTGCCTGCGTTTCAGATCAACTCCACAACTTGACCGTATCAGAGTTTATTTGTGTGAAGCATATGAAACACAGGAGCTGAATGGTCATCTGCCATTTTACGCACCTCACAATCAAATTATTTTTGCTTTGCTCATTGATTCTGCAGAAATCCACCTGCTATTTTTTCCATATTTTTCCATAGTTTTTTTTTTTTTTTTAGTGTCATGAGTAGTAATGTTGGTTTTCATATGGGAGACGATGTGTGTCTCTGATTGGCTCATTAATCTGTCAATCACACGCACAGAAATTCAAAGTCTAGTGTAGTCGACTAGAAAGGTTTAATTTAGTACCTGTTTACCCTTAACGTTGGCCCGATAAAGTATGAGTTTAAAAGCCCTTTTATACTTGTGTCTACTCTCTACAACACATAAATGTCAGTAACGTGTCCGATATTTCCCTGGCCCGTTCTACATCTCGCCTCGCGAGATTATGACAACAGAATTGTTCAAAATGCCAGTAAAATTAATAAATTTTTTTACATTTTGGCCAATTTTGTAAAGAGTTTGAGGGTACTGTCCAAAGGCTTCATTTAGCCCCCGGGCCGCAGTTTAGACATGCCTGGCTTAAAGTAATTGTACATTAACCTAATAAACATAACCTTTAAACATAATTGTGTTATTTTTATGTTTTTGTACATTATCTTACTTTAAAACAGTAATGAAGATGTGGGAAACAGATGATCTTTAAATGTAGATCCCATCCGTATTAATCTTTGCAAGTCACAAACTACAAGCCTGAGTTTTGTCTGACTCAAGCTGCAAGGCCACATTATTGCAAGCTGGTATAAGATCTATAAGTGCACAAGGATTAGAGCAAAATCTTCAGACAGCTGAGATTTTCTCTAACAGAAACGCCAAAGATGCAAAATTTAAGTTGGTGCAGATCTGTTTTGTATTATCTGCTATTAGATGCATGTTCCAAAATTAAATTCAGTGCAAAACGCCCACAAATAACACAAGCATTTCTTTCCTTCTGCCTTACTCCAAATATTCAAAGTAAGTATCAGTAAAAGTGTCATACCACATCTTCCTGCTGTCCAGCTGCTTTCTGGAGCTCGGCTGGGTCAAATCTCTTCCTCTCTCTGTGTTCACCTGTTACTTCGGCCTCTATTAAACCCAAAATGTGACCTTTCAGACTGTTCCTATGCTTCTTCCAGCTCTCTCCACCCAGACCAGAACATAAAGGACAATAGCCCTCCTCATCACAGCCTGATGATATCTTAAACCTCTGGGAAGGGGAACACCCAAATCCACGCGCTGGGTGTTACTGTACCAGGTGCTCCTGGTTTGTACTTTTCACACACAGGACAACAGACCGATCCATAAATTAACTTATTCAGATAGAGAATATTATGTTATACGTGAAACTGGCTTCATTGAGTTGAGTTCAGTTCAGTGTAAAAAAGTATAGAGCACAAGGTAAACAGATGGATTCCAAGATATGATTTTTAGTTTGAATGTAAATCAGAGTTTGAAAAACCTATATAAAAATGTACTACTTTAACTACTTTCTTAATTTTTTATTTAGTAAATTAACAAAGTAATCTTTGTCCAGACTCAATAAAATTGAAAATATATTAAAAGTGGGAGCCATGTTTAGACATAAGAATTAAATTGTCACAAAATTGTAGTTACCAATAATGATCTATTCCAGGCAACTGGGAACTGGAATATTTCTAACCTTGTGCTGGAACACCACTCGAACTGGAAAATAACACTAGTGAACTGGGACTTGGTCCCACTTCACATATGAGCTCAACAATCACCACAGTAAATGTATCTGGGGGTTTTACTGCCACAAAAAACATATAAACATTGGCTACAGGTTATTTAACGTGACAAATAAACAAAAGAAAATTTAAAAATCTAACAATCTGTGAAAGTCTGGTGATATGTAGATTTGACAATTGTAGAGTAAACCAGTTCAAATAAAGCTAATGCTGTTAAGCTTCAAATGACCTCTTAATGACATCACTGGGTGGTGCAGAGAATCTTGAGCTTTGGAGAAGTTTTTATAAAAACAGGATTATTGATTTAGGAATGAAACACAACACACGTTTGGGTCTGTTTCAAACAGGTTTTGCCGATTATGGGACGTTTACAGAAAAAATGTAAAAATGTTAGAAATGTTACTTAAACTTGACTGAACTCAACACTGCAGTCATGATCTATATACAATCATATGTTCTCTTATTATGTTCAAGAGAAGTTTAAGCTAGGAAAGTAGGTACACTCTTAAAAGTATATTTTTCAAAAAACAAATGTAAAGAGAACATGTTTAAAAAGTAGACGTGTCCCTCCTGTTAGCCTTTATGTCCATTACACTCTGAAACTGCAGACAAAACTAAATCGTCCAAGTTGTTTTTGAAGTTTTTTTTAATTCAATCTACTTTATCCATAGATGAGCAATGAATAATGCTTACAATGTTTCAAAACTTTTAACAACCCTACTGCAGATATATGTGACACCAGGGGGAGCCAGAGGATAGAACATTAGTCATTATATGTTGTCAGTGTTATGTTTTTGTTTGGCCTGTTCCTAAAAACTTTTATAGCAACAAATCGTTCTGGGACCCAAAATCATTGTGCTTACTTTTTTTTTTTTTTTTTTAATTGAAATTCGCTTTAGATAATTGGTCATTATTCTTTCATTTTTATTTATCTGTTGCCTCGCTGTCATATATAAGAAATAGAAATAGAAATAATCAGGTTGCTTGCTATTAAGAAAAGGTAAGGAATTCATTTCTTTCTAATTTTGACCAATCATTCAGTTTTATTACTATAAGGATAATATGTGCAATAAATGACCTAAAAATAACCAGAGGCACTTCTTTATTGTAATTTGTTTTGAAGAATTGAAAAAAAAAAAAAAATAAAAAAAAAAATAAATAAATACCCATTATAATTTCTAATTTCTTAAATGTGGAAAAGGTAATTTCAAACTTGTCAGATACTAAAATACCCAGATTAAAGGACATTAATCCTGGTGTAACATTAGTTCAAATGCAGCTTTGTATCCTGATCGAACCAATGTTAAAAGGTTCAGTGCCTGTAGTATTTGTATTCCAATCAAACCAAGAAAAAAAAAATATCCAAGGCACGGACAACAGGCCGGAAAACAAAAAAGTCAATCATGTCCTACCACATAGGCAGATCCAGGGTAGCTCACCATTTGAAGTTACTTTTCAGTTGGTTTTGCAGTCCATGATTCCAGTCCAGACAAAAAACCTGACCTATCAAGAGCACAATTTAACAGTTACATTATAATAAGAACTCAAACCCATCTGCATTTGTAAGCTATGTAGTTCATATATTTACATTTTGGAGTGTTCAAAATAACTTTTTCAGCCATAATGAAAGTATACAAAGAGAATGCTTCGCACATCATATATCTGGAGCAGGTGCGTAGGAGACGGCGTGCGTAATGCTCGTCCAAAAATACTATAGGCTAAAGAAAATTCCCGCACACTGGCTACTTGCAAAAGTAGTGATTTATTTACAGGTGAATCAAAGAAACGTTTCGGCTACTAGGCCTTCATCAGGCAAAAACGATTTTGCGGGACTTTTCTTTATAGCCATAATGAAAGTAAAACAATCACTATGTAACTTTTCAAAGATTCTGTCATTAAGAAGAGCTAATTACTTTGGAATGTTCCAAAGTTAAATATTTCACATATTTCAGGTTGTAGGTGAGTTTATTTAAAATAGCTTGGAGAAAATGCGAGCTTTTGTGAGCAAGGTTGCCTCTCCATTGATCTGACCCTTTACTACTTGTTTGTTTTTTTTTTTTGTGTGTCACATGCTTCTCTCTTTGAATATAGTAAGCTTAAACAAGCACAAATATACAAAAAAAGTATGCAGGCCCCTCCACTAGAAAAGAAACATGGTTTCCCTTTAAAAGAAATAGACAGTGTTTACACAATTAAATCATGTTGTTTTTCCAAAATAGTTGGATTTGGCATTATCTGAGGATAGGGGATGTGCAGCGGAAAAAATTAAACCAAAAAAGTGTGCCATGCCTCAAAAAAGGATGGGGAACACTGGTTTAACCTGACCAAATAAATGGTGTTGTAGATTTTGTACTTAAGATAACTGATTTTTGTTGTTATTGGATTACAAGCATTTTTTGCACTACTAGTAACTCAAATTGTAATCTAACTACAATAACTATTTATAATTTATTTACACCAGACAAAGATAGCATCTTCATAATATCTTAATATTATTGTGATTTATGAATAATAAGTAGTAGTAGGAGTAGTAAGTAGCCTAGTAGTAGTAGTAGTAGTAGTTGTGGTTGTAGTAGTCGTTGTAGTTTGTATTCATTTAGTTATTTATTAATGTATTTATTAATAATATTATTATATATATTTTATTTTCTTGTTTCCACAACCATTCCACATACTTTATTGCACTGCCAGTGTTTATCTCTTGACCATGTTGTCACATTTTACTTAATAAAAAAATAAAAAAATAAAATAAATAAATACATTGGACAAATCAAACTCAATGTTTACAGAAAATCTAACCCTAACTTTTGTAATAATCTGTATATGTCCACTTAAGATGATTTCGTATATTGATGTACAAAACAGTCCAAAACATTCACACACTAGACTAGACTCAAAGCTTTTATCTTGTGAGAGTTGGACAAAGAAAAGCAAATGGTTGCTACAAAATTTGAATGTGGATTTAGATTTGTTTATTGGCACCTGCGAGTCACGTGATCCGGACTGGACTCGTTAACCACAAAGCTGCTTTAGTTTGAGCTTTATATGAGAAAGAACCACCAGAGGGCACAGCACAAGCTTTTATATAACAAGTCTGGAAATTAACAAGGAGTAAATATGACATTGGTTCCTTACAGTGTATTTACCAGAAATAAACATAACAGCAGTTCACAACGTTTTTGTTCATTTTTTTCTCTTGAGTATTTTTGAAACTGTAACGTGATAAAGTTGTGCTGTAGTTACTGAGCAGCCAGACGAAAAGTTAATGATGTACAAAAGTGGCAACATTCCAGCTCAGTATTGAGAGAGAAATGCATGATGGGACATAAAAAAAAAAGAAATAAAGATGAATGAAACATAACTTGTCACTTACTTGGCTTGTGAAGACTTAATTCAAACGTGTGACTTGACCTTTCGTGACTTGAGACTTGACTAGACTGGAAACTACAAACTTGGATTGGTTTATCTTGGAAAAACTCAAATGTACAAACTTCAAAATGATGCAGAAATCTAAAAAAAAAAAAAAAAAAAAAATAAAAAAAGATATAAATATAATTATGTGTGATATAATTTATATATTATATTATATATATATTAATATAATATTCTATATATATATAGAGTATATTTAATTTACTGACAATAACATATATGATTTGAAAAAACAACACATAGTCATAAGAGTAGTGTTTTTAATTCTTGATGCAGTTAGGCTTCAAAACATTGCAATGACGAACCAGAGGTAAAGGTAAACTTTGGATTTTATTTACTTAAATGTTATAGTCATCATTTTTGCATGCGCATTGCTAAAACAGAAGCAGGAGAAGTGCATATATTTATTTCATTTTACAATATCGCATGATCCTCTAAAGATCATACAAATCATGTTTTATTATTATTTTTATATTGTATTTATTTTGATAGTCCTAAAGATGTATGGATTACCATGACATGATGCAATGCAACTTGACTTGATATACTTGACCATTATATCCCACTTGGATTTACTTGTGACTCGAATGGTTTGACTTGAGACTTGTGACTTGACTGTCTATGACTTGGACTACATGTACTGACTTTATGACTTGAGACTTACTTGTGACTTGAATTTATGACTTTAGTATTGTGACTTGAATGTTATGACTTGAGACTTATTGTGACTTGATGTTATGACTTGAGAACTTCTTGTGACGATTTTTAGTGACTTGGATGTTACTGACTTGGACTTGTGACCTGGATGTTATTCTTGGTGAATTATGATATGTTATGATTTGGACTTGCTTGTGACTTGAATGTTGATAGACTTGACTTATTTGTGGACTCGTGAATGTTAATGACTTGGAGAGTTACTTGTGACTTGATGTTATGACTTGAGACTATTGTGACATGGATGTTGTGACTTGTGACTTACTTGTGACTTGGACTGTTATGACTTGAATACTTAGTGACTTGGATGTTATGACTTGAGACTTACTTGTGACTTGGATGTTATGACTTGGACTTACTTGTGACTTGAATGTTATGACTTGGACTTACTTGTGACTTGAATGTTATAGCTTGGATTTATTTGTGACTCGGATGTTATGACTTGAGAGTTACTTGTGACTTGAATATTATGACTTGGACGTGTGACTTGGATGTTGGGACTTGAGATTTACTTGTAACTTGGACGTTATGACTTGAGAGTTACTTATGACTTGGATGTTATGACTTGAGACTTACTTGTGACTTGGATGTTATGACTTGAAACTACTTGTGACACATGTTATGACTTTAGATATTGTGACTTGGATGTTATGACTTTACACTTGCTTGTGACACATATTGTTATGACTTGAGACTTACTTGTGACACAGATGTTATGACTTTAGATATTGTGACTTGGATGTTATGACTTGAGATTTTACTTGTGACTTGAATGTTATGACTTAGACTTACTTGTGACTTGAATGTTATGACTTAGACTTACTTGTGAGTTGGGGTGCTATGACTTGACCTTAATTGTGACTTGAATATTATGACTTTAGAGTTACTTGTGACTTGAATGTTATTACTTGGACTTATTAATTGTGACTTGGATATTATGACTTGTGACAAACACATGCAAATACATGTTATAATATACCGATTATAATATACTGCTTTTAAAATGTAGGTCTATGTGTAAAAAAATTAACTCAGATTTCTCAAGAAATGATTGCTAAATTACAAGAACAAGAAATTCTAAAACTTTTGAGTATGAAAACAAAAACAAAACTTAATTTAAAAAGAGTCATGGGGCTTGTCCTTTATGTGAGGACATTTTCTAAATATTTGTGGTTGATTTGTTCCAGTTCATTCCTGTCATGCAACGGTGAACTGTGTGTTAGTACATCCAAACCTAATGATACAAGAGAAGGATTACAAAAGTCTGTGTTCATGTAATCTGTTTATTTATCTGTTTTTTTGTAGAATTTAGATGGACAGATTTCATAGTTTATAGTTTTGTGCAAACATGTTTTTGAGTGTACGCTTCAAACTATGAATAATCAATTGTCTTCTGTGAAGTGGAGTTAAACCTTCACAGAAACCAAGCTCAAGTAATTTCTGCCATTTTCCACTTAGTCTCCGCCCCCAAACCTAAATGCTGCGTCCTGATTGGTGGAAGTGTGACTGACAACAGATACCTTACTCTGACTGACTCTTCATATTTATTTTTATTTTATTTTTATTTTTTCAGACGCTGGGAAAAAGGCAGTAGGACAAACAAATACTTAATTAAATGGTAATGTTCATTGTGTTGAAACCATTTATAGTGTTATAACAAAGTTTGTTTGTAGGTCTCATTTTAACTGAATGAATGAGTTTATTTTGGTTGTCAGTTTTCACAAGGAAAACATTACAGCTGTATTAGTCACAGGCAAATAAAAAGGGTTCGGCTGAGGCAACTTAATTGTGCAAACGATTATAAACAAACAATTGAACAATTTGGACATACTGTAACAGTATTCTTATTTTGTTTTTATACTATCATATCAGCTGCTGTCAAACTAATCACACTGCTGCTCTCCACTCTCAGTCCCTCTTTTCATCCTCACCTCATGCTTTTCCTGCAGAAGGTTTTGTTTGAAATGTGTTTGTGGGAGGAGTTTAAGCGACTGATCTGAAACCAAGTCTGAATCATACTGATACAATGGCACTGGCATGGTTATGAATCTACAATTTGATGATATCTCACTTGGCTTTTGTAACTCTGTGGAATTGTTGAAGTCTTTTTATTATTTGTCAAAGATTGGCTCCATTAACTTTTTCTTTTAGGCTAAAACAACATAATCACTTAAGCTTTGTGTACTTATGCCATTTTGTTTCCTGTCGACAGACCCAGGAATTACAGAGATATGAGCCATAAAATCAGGTCAACAACCTGCAATCTGACAATCACACTGAAACTTAAAGCATATAATAGTCTGTATTGACATGGTTTCACAACACTTTAGAGCAATAGTATTTAATACATAGTGGAAAGAGAACTGATTTTTTTTGTTGGAAATTGTCGGATTTTTGCAAATGCATTTGGTCATAACATAAGATCCCATGAAGTACAATGTTATTCAAAGTAAAACATGGCTGATTTGAACCCAGAATCTCGTTTAAGTCCTGCTGGGATCCTTATTTAGTGCTGTTTTAGTCATAGTTCAGTCTTGCTTAGTCCTTCTGTAATCTTGGTTTAGTTTTGACTTAATCCTGTTTTAATCCTGATTCAGTCTGATTTAGTCCAATTTGAGACCTGCATTAATCTGGGATTAGTCCTGCTTTAGTCTTGATTTAGTCCTGTTTTAGTCCTGCTTTATTGTTTTATTCCTTGTTCAGACCCGTTTATGCCTGATTCAGTCCATGTTTTACTCCTTGTTCAGTCCTGGTGTAGTCATGGATTTAGTCCGTTTACTTTTGGTTCAGTTCTGGTTTACCCCTGGTTCAGTAGTACCTGTTTTAGTCCTGTTTTACTTTTGGTTGAGTCCTGGCTTTAGTCCCTCTTTTTCACCTGGTTCAGTCCTGGTTTAGTCCCAGCTTATCCCTGGTTCAGTCCCTGTTTTACTCCTGGTTCAGTTCTGGTTTAGTCCTATATGCCTGGTTCAGTACCTGTTGCAGTTCCTGTTTTATTCCTGTTTTTGTCCCTGTTTTAATCCTGGTTTAGTCCCGGTTCAGTCCTGGTTTTAGTCCTGTTTACTCGTGGTTCAGTCCTGGTTTTAGTCCTGTTTACTCGTGGTTCAGTCCTGGTTTAGTCCTTACTTTTAGCGCACAGCGACAGGCGGTATACAGCGAAAGGCGGTATAGCAGGTAAAGGCAGGGGGGAGGGGCCCCAAACAGACACCTGATCCAAGACCTGTCTGAACCAGTTTGAGACCTGCTTTTGTCCACGCCCGAGCGTCGCTATGGAGACGACAGGGACAGGCAGGACTCTGGGGGCAAAACAAAGAGAGCATTGGAAACATAGGACTGGTGCCTATATTAATTCTGCTCTGTGCTTTGTGATTGGTTTATGACTTTTGGATTCAACTAAAAGTCAATTTGCTAATAGTTTGATGCCTTTTTCCAGATTTAGAGCAATTTTCCAGACTAAGATTTCTTCTCTTTGTATATCTCTAAATGTATGCAATATGAGCAAGTAGCAAATAAAACCATGATATTTAAAACATACGATACAACCAAAAGCGAAAGAGACACACTATCCTCAAAAGAATTGCTTATAGTCCGATTTAATATTGAAGATAACCAATATGATAGAGAAACAATAGAACATTTATTTCTGAATGCGGTCTTGGAACAACTTACAAAGTCGAAATCCGAAAGTGTCCATCTCTAGAAACATGGTAACATTAGACAACAAAAAATAAAACAGTTGCAATTTAAATCTATGCTTAGCTAAATACTTTATACATACACACTTTACATTTTTATGTATTTCAAAGGTCTAAAAGACAGACTATAAAATAAACATCCTACAGTATATCTCAAGTCAATAAAAGGTACATCACTCTACCTGTTAGTCTTCTGTATGAAAGTAAATCAAAGCTTGTCTCACTCTAACTGGAATCATATGTCAAAGAGAAGAAGTGTGTCTTAAGCAAGGATTTAAAGTGCTCAAGTGATAAGGTAAGATGAGGTATTCCAGAGTTGAGGTCCTACAAGAGAAAAGGCTCGATCTCTTCTACTTTTAAGCCAGGTTTTAGGAAACAACCAGAAAATGTTGGTCTGCAGAGTTCTATACATGGAATGAGAGACTGGAGGTGATCAGCCAAGTATGAAGATACCATGCCATTAAGAGACCTATTGTGATTTTTCCGTATGAAGAACTATGGCATGTGTAGATCATGTTTTGTTCATTGCACAACATAAAAATAATGTAAAACAGCTTAAAAATAGAATCAGGTACATTGACTTCCTGTTCAAAACTGCAGAACTGGTAAGTCCTGCCTTTTATTGTAAAATCTTACTTTAATTGGCCACAGATTTAAATATGACTAATTTTTTGTTGTCGGAGAGTTACTACATGACTATTTTGACATGTTTTACTCTCAATCAAAATTTTTGAGTAATCGCAAGCAATACAGACAAGTGGGCGGGGATAGGTGGTCGATGAAGACAGGAATTTTCTGAGCATCAATCAAGCTGCACAGTACAACAAGATTAATCAAACATGCAGGAATCAATCCAAGTACAAGGTTTGGGAAAACTAATGATGAGAAAGCACTGTTGCAACAGGGTTAACATATTGACAATTCTTTAAAACAATCATAAGAATTTTAAAATGGATTCTAAAATGTAATGGGAGCCAGTGCAGAGAACAGAACAGGTGTGATGTGGTCCCAGTGCCAATGAACAGACAAGCATTTTTAATCATTAAGCGATTAGTTCCCATGAATGCATTAGCTTGTTTCAACCCACGTGACCAATACAGATACAACGTTCATCAGTTCTGGGGACAGGAACTGGAAACCACTGGTATCGCCTGAAGCATCCAAACAAGCTGTGACTCGCTGACTCAAGAATCTGTTTGTGTCTTTCATTTGTCGGACAAGACGGCTGTTGTTTCCTGTGGAGCTACACCTACAGAACCAAACAGAAACGACACACAAGTTAAATTTAAATATGTAGATATACAACACACATATTTACAAAAACCGAAATAAATGGACTTTTTGATAACATGAATTACCTGAGCATTTGAGTCGTTTTATCTGATTCACTTTGACAAACATTTGATTGTCTTTGGAGGGCAAGTAGTAAACTCTTGTGATGAAAGGGCCACTCCCAAAAGTTTACATTAGTTCAAAAGTAGGTTTAGACAAAGGAAGCAGCTTGTTGGCTCTTGTCTTGAACACAATAGATGTAAAAGAGGAGTTTCGGTGAGTGTTTAACCTAGAGATCTGTAACTTTCTGAAGTGAAACAAAGAACTACACAATTCAGTACAATCAGAAGATGAAATTCATACTTTGAAGCATTGTTATAGTGACAATTGTGTGAAAAATGTAATTAATGGAATAGTTTTCCAAGGTAATACGAAGTGAATGGAGGAATAAGAAATCTAAGTCTGTCAAACTTGTTCCTGTAGCTCTCACAAACCCTTTGGCACAGTCTTTTTAACGGTCTTTTTAACAATCAATCACAGTCAATCAGCCAATCATCCCAAACTGGCTTATTATGATGCACACGCCCTTTCCTCTCACAAACTATGTACTGGGACGGTTTGCAGTCGAGTGTGAAGCGGCTGGAATGAAATTCAGCTCCTCTAAATCTGAGGCCATAGTTCTATGGCCTCAGGTCTAGTTCTAAGTCAAGAATGGGCAGATCGATGCAGTGATGCGACGACTTTATCAGACCGTTGTGGTGAAGAAAGAGCTGAGTCAAAAGACCAAGCTCTTGATTTACCATCAATCTACGTTCCAATCCTCACCTCTGTTCATGAGCTTTGTGTAATGTCTGAAAGGTCAGGACCGCAAATACAAGTGATTGAAAGGAGTTTCCTCTGCAGAGTGGCTGGACACTTTCTCTTAAGCCACGTAGGTCCCTCAGACAGGTTCACTTTGGAGCGGTTTATGTTAAAGATCGTGAGTGTTTCCACTGAAGGTCCAGACTTCCGGGTTCTGTTACATTAACATATTACACAGGCTTTCTTAAAAAAAACAAATAAGAAAAAGTATCTGAATTATACGTTTCTTCCTGGCGTCAATCTGAGTGGTTCACACAAAGACGTGTGATAATTAAAAATCTGTGGCTGTGACTTGAGGGTCAGGCTGGTGGAAACAAGAAACTATTTCCTGTTTATTCACACTTTTTTATAAATTTATTTAACTTTTTTTGCAAAGCCTCTGTGACTCTGAGCGCTTTTTAAACCTGTTTTATTCAGTGCTTTGAGGTTTTTTACAGTGTTTTGCCTCGACCAACAGAAAACAGCTGATGCTAATGCGCTAGCTTTACTTTGTGAAGTGTTTCGAAGCAACAAATAAAGTTTTCAACGGTGTAAATGCGGCGATTTGTCACAGGATCAAGTCGGCGTTTGATGAAGAACATTATTTCATGTTTCTATCTGTTCTTTTTTGTCTGTTTTTCCTCCTGAACCTGTGTTTTCTCTTGTCCAAGTGGAACCGCTGTAAGGTCTGCTCCAGGGTCCAGGGTGAAAGCAGGGCTAAAAGCGTCTCGCTGCGGACCCAGCAAACAGGGCGGAACAGCTCACTTTGCGCAATGGAAAAAGCATAGGACCGTACCGTACCATCCTGACCTGAGCCTATGGAAACAGGGCAAAAGACAAGACAAGGAACTCAGTCACACAGAAGAAACCCGGAGTAGAGCCGCTGCTCCTCCACACTGAAAGGAGCCAGCTGAGATGGCTTTGGCCTCCCTGATGAGGTGTTCAGTATGTCCCACTGGGAGGTGTCTCGAAGAAGACTCAGGACACGTTGGAGGGCCTATGTCTCTAGACTGGCCTAGGAATGCTTAAGGATGTCCCTGGAAGAGCTGGAGGAAGTGTGCTATGCTTCCTGCTTAGTTTAGCAATGCAGCTCATTTTTTAAGACCTATATAGACCTATATAAACAATGTCGATGTAAATACATACATGTACAGACAAAAAAGGTGTCACACTTTTTTTTATCAGTCCTGTTTTCATATTTTATGTAAAAAATTGGAATTGGATATTAGCAAATTCTTATTCATTTGAATCTATTTTACATCAGCCACACGTTTTGCTCACTTTGCTCGCATTCTAAGCCACCTGACTTTAATCAGAAGGACTAGCCTACTTTTCTTTGACTATTATAAACCAACAGTAGACTTGGCCTGTACGACTGTGTTGGAATTTGACAATGGCTCTTCAAAAACTAAGCTGTTTTAAAGACAATGAGTTGTAACATCTTAAAAGCACATTGAAAATCCATATTTATTTTACAGAATTATTCTAATTCAGACGGCTCTCGTATTTTTTCTTGAGAATTTCCTTTTTGTTCAATATTTGTTCTTGAGCTCTAACTTTTGAAATGTAGCTCCCAGAAAACTCATTTTAAGTTAAATTACCTTCACCTTTTGAAGAGGAATTGTTAAAACCCAAAATATGCCGAATTAGAATGCCATTCAGGGTGCAACTGTAAACACCTGCTATACTACTTTGTATATTTACCCCAAAATATTTAGGCAGAAATCAGACTCTGTTTTTCTTTTGTGCAGAGCTTGTTCTCACTTATGATTAAATTCACTTAGTCTGCAGAAGCCAAATCTGCAGGGTTTAGCGTTTAGAGAACGACATTACTTAAAGCATTCTGACAGATTGAATTTTAGACCATTTTAGTCAGGTGTTTTAGGAAAAATAGGCACATTTTTAAGCGATTCATACCAGTCATTCATTCATACCGGTTTATTTGACTAATAACGGATGGGCCCTCAACCTTTTAGGAGATTCAATTCAATCCAAACGCTTCATTACATTAACATGACTGTATTTTCCATCGTTCCAACTGTTGATACTCACGTTGATCTGAAGTCATTGCATTATTTGTTGTGTACATAGTGAGTATTTGTTGTAGGAGTAGGCCCGAAACAGGACAAACCAGTCGGACGCGATGTCTGTGCTGTCTCGAAATGACCGTCTACACCTCTGTCTCTCTCACTTCTGCGTCTCTGAAGCGTGAAGTAATCTCAGCCGCATTTTCCAAAACAAAATAAGTCACATTCACACAGCGCTGTTGTCATTACCTGGAGCTTTGTCAATTATGGGCTGCAATGCTTCTAAATATTGTGACTGAGTGGCAAAAGTCGGATAAAAACATCGGAGAAAATTGTTTGTACAGTGTGTGCAAATTATTAGGTACCCTACATTTTTGGGTTTTCACTCTTATGTGGGACTTTTTTGAATAGTAGAGATTGTTTCTGGTTGAGATTTAACTTTTTTGACTGTAAGAATGAGCATTTGATACAACTACTAGTATTTTAACAAAAATGTCCATTTTTGGCTGTGCAGAATATTAGGACTGAGATGAACCAAAGATGCGCAGAAAAAAGACTTAACTTTGGCTGAAAATGATCAAATAGGTAAGCTGATAGTTAAAGATTTGAAATTTAGGAGAAATTACAAAAGATTTGAACTTAAACTGAAAGATTGTAAGGTGTTTTGTAAACAGTTCATAAGATCAAAGCAGAATAAAGAGAAAAGTCATAAGAAAGACAGATGTGTCTCATAGAACTAAATACAATGCACTTTGTCAAGTTTTTAAGGTGAAAAGAACAAACTTCGCTCCTCTCAAGATGTGTTTACCAGAGTTGGCAAGTAGCTAAGAATCTTCACTCAAGTAGGCTACTGTAAGTAGTTTTTAGAGTATCTGTACAAGTGAAAATTGTCAAAGCTTTATGATTTCTAACAAAGATTACATATTTGTGACATATTATCAAAGTCAGATGATTTTATTATTCGTTTATTGTAAAGCCCATCTCACACTTGTTTTTGTAGATTGATTAAAATGTCAGAAAACCTAGATTGTATTTTTTATTTTGCAATTTTTTTTTATTTTATTTTAATTTTTTTGTTAAAACTGTTTACTTGATATATCTAGATTAGACATTTTTTACAAATTACAGTAAGTAAAATCTCTTGAAAAGAATCAGAAAGGTCTGGCCACAAGCAAAATAAGCGGACAATTTTCTAGTATTTGTAGTTTTTTAATAACTTTTACATACATTAACTTTTATACTTTTACTCAAGTAAAACTTCAGTACTTTTGTCATCTCTGTTTTTCACAGATGAGAACTGGTCACTCCCTGTAGGTCTGTCTTCATCCTGAGATTCAAAACAGGTCTGCCACTCCCTGTGGCTCATGCTGGCTCTCAACAAACATTTGGTTGTGAGCATTTGGAGATAAAGTGCAAGCCCTCTTGAGTTTTTTCTTCTGAATTTGAACAAGTTTTTTTTTTTTTTTTTTCCAGATCTAAGATGTTAGGTTCAGTTATATACCAGACTTATCAGGTTTGGGATCACAGCTATCGATCTAAAAATGTTTAACTGAATAAAAAATATTTACTGAAAATGACTATACTGTGTCATATTGTCAACAACAACAGAACTAAATCAGCTGTAAAGTTGTAGCAGCTACTAGAACCAGGAAGTCATCTGTGTGATGTCAGTCCCTTTTCAGACTCTAATGACGTCATAATGTCAAACAGGAGGCAAGAGACAGTTTTTCTTGTTGATTACGCTGCCTGTACTTTGCTATCAAATTTCATAAAATGTTCTTTTTAGATACCTTGAGACTACATTAACTCATCCACAACAAAAATCAGCTTTTTATTGTAATTGTAATATTAACTGACTCATCTCTGTATTAAAAACTATTGGCAGACAGAATGTTGTGATGTAATCCAAAATCAGCAATAGGATCTGTGCTTATGCCATCACAATATTAAGCCTTTAGACACCGAGTTTGTTCATTTGAATAACAATCCAATGCGTATAGATCTGTTTTATTTCACACAACAGCTGGTACAGAGTGAAGTTTAGAATTCCAAGAACTCCTCAATCTAATCAGAAACAAGAGAACTTGGAATGACTTGGTACAGAATTGCCACATAACAGGTTTGACCATAACATAATAATAAGATTTTACTTTACTTTGTCTGTTTTAATGTAGGTCATTTCACAACTGTTACCTAGCAAACATATTGTAACTATGAGCCAAAATCTGCATAAATGCTACAATTTGCCAAAAATATCTTGTAACACTTAATTTAGCCAGAGCTGGTAAAAGTACTGAAGTTCACTAGTCAAGTAAAAGTACAGTTACTTTAGTAAAAAATGACTCTGATTAAAGTAAAAGTTATGCTAAAACTCCTTTACTTGAATAAATATACAGAAGTACACCTTGAAAAAGTAAAAAGAACAACCACGCTGCCAAAAGCTATTATCTTGTCTCGGTTAACGCTGCTAGAATTAAGAATATTCATTTAGATATTTTAGCCAAATTCAAATAAAATAGCTAAATATAAGAAAGTTGGGACTGTTTTCAAGAGACTTGAGCTTGAATCAAATTTGCAACTCGGGGTGCGTATGTGTTTTACACATGCATTCTTTTATTGTATTTATTGCTTTTTAACAACATATTCAAACACAAACACTACTACCAGTGTTTTTGGAATAGATACAGACTGACCCATATCCAGTACCTTTCAGGTTAGAGGCTGGGTTCTAGTCCGCTTAAAATGATCCATACAGGGTCCCCAAGTCTTTATGAACTCATGCTGCTGAATAGACCACTTGTAATCTCCTCAAGGTACAATCAGCTCATCAAGTCATTTAGCCATTTGTGAAAACTGGGGTATAAAGGAGGCTTCCATTCTTTAATTTAATAACTCTCTTGGCAACAATCAATCCAAACATGATGGCTTGATGTGTTGAGCGGGACGATTTGAGAGTTTGTTATGAACAACTAAATATTACAGTAAACACATGTTATTGTCACAATGTAAAACCATCTCATCCAACAAAAAAAGGCCAAAAAATAAGATTACAATCCAGGTTGTAAGACTTTGAACCCATCTACAGATGCACTTTTTGCAAAGCACAAAGTTGTAGAGCCCATTGTTGAAATGGGCTTTACAATGAATTCATTCTAATTATTCTAACTCATATCATGAGATAAATATAGAATTGTTAGAAGTTTTGGGCGGTTTTCAAGTTTTAAGAATATAAACTGTTTATGGGTTTATAAAGTTAAAATGGGAGTAGAGAGCAAATATTCCTTGAAAAATTGTAAGTAAAAAGTCACCAGATTATTTAATTCTCAAGTAAAGTACAGATACTTTGAAAAATAAGTTACTTGCCATCTCTGAATTTTGCTGAATACTTATATAAATTCCAGTAACTGTCATTTGCGTATAAATTGTCTTTGTATTTTGGTGCTTTTTGAAAACATATGTGGAAGGATTGTTTTTCTGCATTAATTGCAACTTAACTATGAAATATGAAAGGACAATCTCTACAAACTAATGTGGTTATCTGTCACATGGGCTCTAACAAGTACAGCATGTTATTTAACAAACTTTTGACTTTATATATTGCCAATAGTGCTTGAGAAATAAAAAATATTCCCAGTCAAAGTTTCCCACGTTAGCTCCTCCCCTGTTCAGATTGTACTTTTCCACTCAACTACTCAAACAGAAATGGAGAAGTCTGCTTCAGTCAGAGCCACAAATCAAATCATGCAAACACATCCTTGTCTTTTAAAACACTTTTATTAAAAACATCAGCAAAAACAATAAGTAAGAAACTGTACAAACTCTAACATCGTCTAGAAACAAAACCTGGCACTAAAACATTACAGCACAGTTCTTGAAGATTTTAACAGCGTTGCTTTTAAGAATTTTTACAAATTATAAATAAAAACAGCTTGACGAGTGTGCCAAATAAACATGTAGTCGATTGTCCCTTTTCCGTTTGCAATTCTCAAGTAAAAAACAATAATGGAACATTTCCACAACTTTCAGTAATGTACAATATGAGGATTTCAGTATTTACATTTGTTCCATTTCTTGTTGCTGCAACACAAAGGACCAAAAGGACAATAATTAGTGATGAAATCGTTAAGTACACATTTCTGACATTTAAATCAATGTTTTTACTTAAAACTTACCCGAGTTTTCTGGTACTTGCCCGCCAATTTCTTTCTGGCAAGGAACTGCAAAGAGAGAGAGAGAGAAAAATGTTAGTATTTGTGTGGCAATCTTTGGTCAATTTGTGCAAAATACTTAGCAAAAAACAAAAGGCTGTTACGTCTACTAGTCAACTGAAGATTAATAAAGTCAATATATAAAAGATTATATCATTTCAATCTATTCTTTGTTAAGAATTAATTCATTAATGTGTAGGATCACTGCTTATCTGTTCGTACAGATTTTAACTTCAGGATTTCCATTATTTGTCCATGACTTCTCCAAAACAATTTCTTTCAACTTTTCCACAACCTTGCTTAACATACTTTTGAGTCAACAGTCTTTCATTGATTGATTAAGACAGAAAAATTCCAAATAATCTGGATTATCAAATACTTTCAAATTCAGTGAATTTTATTCATGTTTTAAACAAATAAACCAAAAATCTTAATCTTTCAGTTTAAGTAACATCTTTGTTGTATTAAATTTTATTCACAAAATCATTTTCTATTTTACTGAAAAAATAACATAATATTTATCTATATTTTGCCCCAAAGTTTGACTTTTGCTCCAAACCACTAGTTTTTACTGACAAAGGCTTGGTTATCGATCTTTTGATTCAAAACCAAATAATTGACAATTCGACATGACTGAATCTTGAGCTCTCAATTTTTTTTTTGCCCTGCCCTACCAGTGGGAGTGTGTCAGAACAAATTGTCCCTAATTTATATTTGAATCCAAAATAATTAAGATTTTTCTAAAACTTTTTCAAAACCCATAGAACTCCAAAACTTTTCAAGGGCCTGGAAATTAGAATACATTTTTTATGACTTTTCCAGGTTTTCCATGATTGTACAAACCCTGTATGCAGAAGACTAGGTAAAAGTTTGGAAAATAATATTGTATTCATAAAAATGTCAAATAAATCCGTGTGGCTTAGCAGTGCAAGCATAAACCCTAATAAGCTTTAATAAGAGAATTGCAGCCCTATCCACACTTGAAATTGGATTTTTTTTGCCTCTAAACATGTTGGGGGAGGCATGGTCTTGACTTTGTTTCCATTTTTTGTCAGATAGTAAAGTTCTAACACGTTATAAGGAGCCAATCGGGGCAGCCAAAGAGCTCAAAAACATGTCTTACAAGCATATTTAGAAAACAAAAGTCACATTTATGTTGCAGAATGTCTAAGTTTTGTGATCTGTAATGTGCTGCGAGCTACCAATAGTGAAACATAAGAACATCCAAAGGTACACATTGCTGGATAGTACAATTTTAATTTGAAAAAGACTTACCAGGACCAGTAGACCGGCCGCTACAGCCAGAACCACCACCACGATGACGGCGATGATGCCTCCGGAAAGATGCTGCATGGTGAAAGTGGGGGCTTTCTCGTCCACGTAGTAAACCAGGATGTTCTCGAACTCCAGCTTCTGACCACCAACGACTGGGGTGAAAGGCTCCTGGCTTTTCAGCAGGGGCAGAGCCTTGATCTGAAACATTGTCAAATATACACAGTTAGACAGTGTTTGTAATGGTGAACTATCTTTTGTGATTATTACACATTCATGTAGTTTTGAATCTTCTATGTTGCATTTTTGGCTCAAAATGTATTGTATTTGACCAAACTGACTCCATCGGTACATGAATGAATTTAAACTTACGTCTTTTTCCATGTAGTAGGCCATGTGAGTCAGGTCACTCTTGCGCTCTCCCTTGGGTTGCTTGACGTCCACAACAAGCAAGCGGGCTTCAGGGTCATACTAAAAATGGTGAGGTAAAAAACAAACAAACTATTATTTAACTTAGCTTGACATAAAGCATCATCTTTACCTCTATCTTAAAAACATTTGCCAGTTGAAATTGTACGCTATATCAGTGGTTCCCAAAGTGGGGGTCGCAAGATGATTTTAAGCTCTAATTTTACAATGATGACTTGATAGTTAGTAATTTCTTTACCTAAAGCCGCCTGTTTGACTGACTTTTGGTCATATATAGCAATAAACTACTAGAATATAAGAATTTCAACCCAATTTTATTGTTTTCCCAACAGGGTTCACGGCCAAATAAATTTGGGAACCCCTGCTCTATATTAGTCCAAGTTTAGAGCTAATGGTAGAGTACTTTTTTAGATTTAAATATAAAGATTTGTTTCTCTATGACCTCAGGGAGGCATGGTTAGTAACACTCTGTGAGACAAGCTCTTTTACAACTATTGGATAACAAGGTTCCAATATGTACAGGGGAACTTTAGCACTGACAGAACAGCCAGATAGAGCCAGGCTCCGCTCTCTGGTGACGGCTCTAACATTTAGAAAAAAACACGATTTGGAAATTAATAAAACAGTCTTCTGCGACTGCGACAAATCAGAGCAATCTGTGGTCAGAACTTTGGACACATTGTAGAATTGTGTGCAGATGGCTTAGCAACATAGACACACCTTATGATTCTTCTAGAAAGGAGTGGCGTGAAATAAGTAAGAGGAACTCACCTCAACCTTCTCCACCAGGTCTTTGTTAAAGTTCATGTAGCGCTTATTGATGGCATCTGCAACAGCGCTGCAACAAACAGAAATATACATTCTCAATTTATGAATTCTATACTGACACAAGACAAGCTAATACATTAAGAAACAATAAAGATCTTGAGAATAAGGATATTCTTGTGAGAGAAGTGAAAGTTCAAATTATAATCACCTTTTTAAGTTGGCTGCATCAACCTTTCCACTGATTTCCTTGTGTTTGAGCTGAAGACGCACCCAGCTACAAAGAAAAAAAGCAATAAGTCATTGAAACAACATAATGTCAATATAAACATATAAACTTAAATATAAAAAAACAAAAACAATTTGATTTAGCATGCCACATTTCTATGACATGAGTCTTCTTGCGATAATAAAATGTCTCTAAAGATATTCAATTGATTGTTAGACTCTGCCCTGCTTTTAAAAACTAGGAATTTTAACTTCCAAAGCTACATGGTCCCAAATTTAGCCAAAATTCCACTTACTAAGTCATCACCAACTCGTCACACTTCAGGTTCTTGTCTCCTTTGTCAGTTCTGCGGACTCCGGCACTGTTGACGCACCAGCATGTTTCCGTGTTGTTGCACTGTTTGGCTTTGAAATTGCCTTCGTTGTCACACTCTGGGTCGTAGATGCCATCGTTGTCCACAAATGCAGTTTCCACTGGTTTTCCTCCGATTGTACGAGTGCTCAAGCCCTTTTTGGCTCTGAACATCTCAGCCTGCATCAGGAAGCACTTTGGGATCACTACAGAAACACAAATTAGCCATTTTAATATTTAAAGTGATTCAGAAGACAGTTGAGGTCAGTGATCTTACGTTTTTTGCAGTCCAGTGATTGCTTCGTTCCCTCACCAACCAATATGTGGCACGCACATGGGTTTCCATCACATGTAGCCCATTTCATAGTTGGACAATCACCTAAAATACAGAAAAACTTGTTAAGACATTAATAAGAAGAGCAAACGAAAAAAAAAAAAGAAAGACATAATTTCCTTTTTTCTTTTTAAATAGAATCAATCTGAAAATGAATTGCATAAAAAATGTGTGTAGCACTTAGTGTCGTATAACACAACTTACACGATGTAAATTTGGATTTAAAGCCATTTTTATCTAGCTGGATTGTTGCCTTTTAGTGATTTATCTTGATTTATTTTAATTTTTCACAGCCATGTTTCTATTCTAAAGCCAAACATCACAAACAGGGCCATATTTTCCTAAAAGATAAAAAAACGACCAATAAAGGAATGTTTTATCTGGTTTATAGTAGAGGCTCATAAAAGGCAGGCCAGAGTTAAAGTATTACAGGTAGAAAAGCAGGTTCATTTTACACCTGGGCGTTGGTTAGTCAAACAAGTCCCCAGGAAAGCGGGCTAGATTCACCCAACCCCACTACCTCACTGAAACCAACAGGGCTGCGTCATTATCTCAGGTAATACATCAACCAACCCTAAAATCAGCCCAAACTTCACTTTTATCTCTACATTTTATCGCGAGACTACTATTTACTTTTGACCAAAAGCGAGATTTTGGAGCGTGGTGATTAAAAAACAATGTTTGGCGCGTAGAAAGCTACAAAATCTTCCTCTTCCACTGAAATAAAAGCTGCAATTCACCAAGCTGCAAGTGGGTGAGAGATAAAAGCGAGTGAATGAGCGTGAAAATTAGCTTAAAATGTCGAAAATAGTACTTACATTGAGCGTATGCGCCAACCGCGAAGGTGGCAATGAGAAGAGCTATCCAAATCTTCATTTCGCGTTTATTAAAAATGTACAAATTCACAAAAGTTGTCGCAGATGAGCGAGTATCAGTCCACTCGTCGTCCTCCCGAGTCCGAAGTAAAGCAGGCGAAGTGCACTGAGCTTCCTTTTTCTGTCCGCAGGTGTGTCCTGGTTAAACCTGTTTGAGTAGAAACTCGGCGGGAGCGCGCACAAAGGTAAAAGACTAGACGAGAACGCGCGCAGCAAAGGTAAGTTTTGTAAGTTCCCCTTTGTTTGTCTCTGCCAAACTGACGAGCACAGCGGTCAGGAAGTGTAATTTATAAAGTCAGGTACTCTCATCACGTCAGGCTCATTTGCATAGACGATACGTAGGAAGGGGGGCCGTGCGTCATGCGTAATTTGGGTTCCGTCGTGACCAAATATGGAGAGCCGCTCCCTTTTTTTTGTCGTTGTTTTTTTCCTCATACAGGTGATACAGGAAGACATTCTTGTTTTTGTTGTTTCAAACGCATTTAATCATATTTTCTCTTAGTACTTCTGAATTTCAGTAGATTGAACACAATAATTCAATTTTTTAGATTAAAGTCTGATTTATTCTAATGTATTTAGTCATTAGCAAAGACTACCTGGGAAGTCTCAAATTACAGAAAATACTTTCACCTTTCGCTGTCGTTTCTTTGGAATAGCTTGAGTAATTGTATAAAAAAATAGAATAGTAATAGGGTTTCCTCGGGGTATTATAAAGCATTGTAAATAATTGTCTTCATAAAATTAAATTCACTTCCCACAGGCATAAAAACACTCACCTAAAAAGATTAAATTTTTTCAGAATATTATGTCAGTTTTTGTGACAAATTTTTTCTATGCCTATGAAGTACTTACAACTGGGCAATGTAAATAATATTTGGGTAATTTTGGGTCATATCTCGATACCAATGATTGGGCAATATTTTGTCAGTTCAACATAAGTGTGTCTTCAAATGCATTACTTTTAATTTAGTTTTAATTATCAGAAAAAAAATATCATTTGTCTTTATTTTACTTTTTTTACACTGTAAAAAATTTCCGTTTTACATGAAATAGAATCTCGTTTTTCCTGAAACAAGAAAAATACCACTTGATCACCTAACCCTAACCCTGTACTTGCTCTATTTGCAAAGCATCATAAAAGAGTCAAAATATTTCCATATTATGATGAAAACTACTAGAGATGGGACAGTTCACCTAAGTCAAAGTTCAATTCAGTTTACAAATTTGCAGCCACAATTTTTGATTTTGTGTGTTGTGTGTGTTTATCTATCTAATATTTACCTTAAGACACAAAAATAAATCATAATACATTTAAAACAAAACCACTGTTGTTAGTGCTCAGAACTTGTAAGTAAACAGTAATATTTAGTGTTCATATTCAGAGGTCCACCGTCAAACATCAATGCAACATAATGCACATTTGCTTTGTTTCTTCAAACACCGGGGCTATTATTGTATTAATATTTGTATTATACAACTATAGTGTGTGTAGGTGAGTGGCTGCATGAACAAAACTGATAAATTCAGTTCAGATACTACATACTTCATTTGTATTGTAGAATAAATGATGCTACCCTTATAAACTTCCTTTTCTATATGAAAGTCTGCAACAACCCTAATAACTTTTTCAACATTAAAAGCTTTTATACTTGCATTTTTTAACTACGCAACATTCTCAATATTGAGCTTTTGCATATGTTTAACATAAGATTCACAATATTATCTAAAGTTCAATATATTGCCCTGTTTTCACTATGACATTGTTTCATTCAAATGCAGCGTTCCCCATAAATAAAGCAGATTAATGTGGACCTCCCATTGTCTCATAACAACATGGTAATAAACTGGTGGTGATAAAAATGATTCTTTATAATTGTTGCATTGTAATATTGAAGTAATTCCATTTGAACTGTGTGTTTTTGATCTGTAGAGACAGTATAAAATATTTAATTATGGATTAACTTCACTATACTCTCTGTATCAGCACATTGCACATTTACTTCTGGCAATAATTTAATTAAATAAAGAGCTGCAGATATTTACTTTTAATGTTATTTGAGGAATCGTAAAGTAATGAAATTCATAAAATCTACTGTTAACTAATAATATTCCCATTTCTGATTTCAACCTAATAGTTTTCATGAAATACATGTTTAAATATCTTAATTCAACACAATAAAACGGCATAAAACATTTGATTTGAATGGCTGAAACCTGAAAAAAAAAAAAACTTGATTATAACTTGTTAGCTGTATTAGCATAAGAAATTTCAAAAATTAAAACACACAAAGGTTGAATCTGATAAATTATATAAATGACCACGTCCATGGACATGTTTACATACACATTTTCTCCCATCTCCATTCATGTACCCATGTAACACAAGATATAATTAATCAGTTCATTCCCAAAGTTTCCCAAAAGTGACTTGAAGTTTGTTTATCAGTTTCTAATTAAACATACTGCGATAAGTTATCAGTGAAAACACATATTGAGAATAATAAGCTAATCCAGTGCAGTAGATACACCGTAGATAAAGCTTCGTTTGTACATTATATTTGACTGTGTTTGTGTTGGGAAATATTGGATTCGGGAGTATTTCTTTAGGCTATGGAACCGAAACAAGCCCAAGTATTTCTGGAAATCTGTGTCACAATGATTGCGCAATTGTTTTTTTCGGTGAGTAAGTTTAAAACGAACCTGTCAGTGCAGTCAGTGATTCTATCATCTTTATGCAAATTTCTTTCCCCCTAATAATTACTTTATTCCAGTGATTCTCAAACTTTTCACACTAAGTATCTCTTATTATAATATTTGTCTCTATAGGTAGGCTAAAGCTCAAAGCTCAAATGAGCTCAAATGGTTTAAAGCCCTTATGACAGATTATAACATTTTTCAATCATTGGATTAGTCTGGTGTGATTATCTTTGGGGTAAACATTTATACAACAATAAACCATAGACCAGGCCTATTCAACCTAAGGCCCGGGTGCCAAATCGGCCCTTCAAAGATATGATCTGGCCCTCATTTGTTTTCAAAATGTTACAAAAACATATTTTTATTTGCTTGTAGGTTTAGTTTGGGGTATTACTCAAGAAATAGTGGCAAACTTGAATTTCCTATTGTGTCTGAAAAAGAAGATTTGCCTTGTGAATGTAGTGGATTTTTCTTGTTTCTTAGTTTCCAGTGAGAAAATGTTGCATTTTTCATATTTTTAGCCAAACAATCCACTTAGCTCTTGTTGTGTTGGTAAATTTAATTTGAAGACAAAGATAAATTTTGAATATTTATTCACTCACTATCCAATTTGATCTCATTTTTCAGTGTATATTTCAGTATAGATTTAATTCTGCTTTAGATCTTGTTTAGTCCTGGTTTAAATCTGGTTTAATGCGGAGATTCTCCTGGTTCAGATTTGGTTATGTGGTTAACGCCAATTTGGACATTTGGTAGAGCAAAATACATTGTTGGTATCACTATAGAAATATATTTTGGTACATCGTCAAAAAACGATGCTGTATTGTGCAACTACAACCAGCCCAGAAGCCATGGTCTTCGGTAAAATTTGGCCCTCTGGAAAATAAAGTTGAATAGCCCTGCCATAGACTAAGGATGTTTAGCCCAAAAAGAGGACAAAAGCATGAATAGATATAAAACCATATTTAAACTGCAGACTTTAAGAGGCAGTCGAAGTACAACCAGAGGTACACTAATCACAGTTTGAGAAACACTGCATTATTTTTTTTTAGACCAACAGCATTTAGTTCAGCAATCATTCATTTTTTCATTTACAGATGTGGGTAGCACTTTGTTACATTTTCTCAGTTACAGTTACATCTTTTCTAGAAGCTCTCTTTTGAAGTACTCACAACTTGAATAATATTTCGTTTGGTGTCACTTATTTGTTTACTCTTCTCTCTGTCACTACATTTAGATGACAAAAAGTATGTTGACAAAATTATGTATTTTCTATTCTCAGAGACACCCCTTATTCCACGAGAGCTGTAGTGTGTTAGTCCTTTAGTAGTTTCATCAAGCCTGATGTGCCCCTCTACAAGTTTGGGGAGGCGTGGCCAGAGTAAAGATTTTCGAAAGAGGTTTTTTGCCGTTTCTTTTCTTATGTCTGTGCATCACTGTGACTGTTTGTCAGGATGCATCATTGTGAGGTTCACATGCTGCATGCACACATAAAATAAAGAAGAAACATTGCTTCATGATCTGTAAAAAAATGTAACGCTTTGTGCACGTAGTCAAAGTAAAGTATATATATTATTATCATTATTATTATTCATATTGTTATTATATAATTGTTGCAGTTATTCTTACTTGAGTACTTGTTTTCTCAAATACCTTTTGGATCACAAATTTGTACTTTAATAGGGCTGAAACAATACATATTTTTGATATGTATTGCTACACAATTTTGAGTACTGTATGGTATTGTTTGTAAGAAATGTATCACAACACTTAAGTGACGTCTTGTCTGTGATAAAACTGCAGTGCTCTGCTGCTTTCACAGTTTTAATAGAAATACATTCACATTGTAGAATAGTTTCTTTTATGTGGTTTTCTGTCACATGCGTTTGTTCCAGATAAAGCTGCTGTTGGCATCAGTATTGTTCAGATCTGCTGATGCTGATGCAAAAAAAGGGAAGAAATCTGATCTTACATTCCCACACATTTGCACTGGTTAACTTTTAAGTTTGGCATTTTTGTGAAAATGTTTTTGTTTTGTTAGAAATATTTAGTTGAAGAGAAACTGTTAAAAAGCACTGTCTTTCTGTATGTTCAACTTAGGTTTTTGAAGACATTCAGTAAATGTCAGTTTGACAAGCAGGTTTTATTAAAAATGGAAAGATTGTCGCAGTGACTAGATCAATATATTGAATTTTCAATAATATTGTTCTTTTGAAGATAGAAGCAAAAATAGAATATCGAGTGTATCGCTTTTAGTAAAAAATGCTTCAAAATAGTTGTTTAAAGATACAATCGAAGAAAGTTACAACATTGTATATGATCAAATAAGTGTAGAAGGTGTCTTAATTGCCAGTTTTTAGTTAGAAAGCCCATTTTTTACATGAAAATCTTGTTTAGCTGCATTAGCTGCATTATCTGCATTTTTTCTTCCAAATTTCTGAGTTTGTGGTCTTGTGAGGGCAGTTTAGGCCAAATATTTGGTCAGAACATTGAGACACTCACACATTTTGTGAAAGGGGGGCCTTTTAGTCGACTAACTGATTGAAAACACTTGTCTTAAGTTGACAAAATGTCTACAACCTATTTTTTCTGATCATTTAGCTTCAACTAATACACTTAAATATGTGGTTGAATGTTTTCCTGTTGAAATATTATCGTCTGAATATCGTAATCGAGATGTGTCAAAAATTATCAATTTCTGTCAGTATCGCCCAGTCCTAGCAGTGAATTGTAAAATTGCATCACAATACTGTATATCATGCGTTGCATACATGAAAATCCATCGTTCATATCTGGCTCTAAATATCATGAGCGTATTATAACATACAAAAAGTGTATCGTCCCAGCATTAAGTACCTTCAATTTTTTTTTGAACAGTTTTGGCTACTCTACCCATCTCTCTTCATTCATGCAAGCAGAATTTCTCGTGTTTAATGACATTATATTGGCCTCGCTGGTTGTCACAAGCATTAAAAAACTAAAAGTACAAATGTAAAACTACTGTACTTCCATAAAATGTTAAGTATGGTAAGTATTCTTACTTCACTACATTCTTGACAGATATAATTCTCAACTGCACTGTTTCATTAAATTTAAATGTAGAAAGTATTTCCTTATGGTTTTAGTTTAAGTTTAGTTTCTATAATGACATTTTACATGAAGGTTTTTGAGTTTTTCTTCCATTTTTAAACAAGCAAAAATATATCAATAAATATACCAGTAAAATTAAGTTATTCTTTAAGTATACAAGATCATACAACTGACATACTACCTTTGATTTCTAATTTGTATACCACTTGAGACATGTTGTTGATACTTTTTGTTCTTTTGTGCTTGTAGTGAGTTACTGCTGTCAGTTTCACCTTGCTTCTTGTCCCGTCGGATGACATCATCAAAAGGAGCCAAACAGAAACCGGTCAGGCTTTGTTGTGAGTCACATTGGGACGCCTCTGCTGACTCAGAGCCTCGGCACAACACTGGCGTTTTCTCACAATCATCACAGTTTCAGTGACAAACTTCAGCTGTTGCACAAACAAACACAACTTATAAACAAACATGTCATGCACTAGTGGTGGAAATAGTCATCTTTAGATAGTTTACCCCGCTTTGCTTTCATTTGTTGTTTGTATAACATAAAAAACAAAACTTTAGTTAGTTAGTGTATTATTTTTTGGCCAGTAGAATTGTCAAAAGTAACATGGTTTGTTAAAGGGCTGCTCGATTATGTAATAATAATATTTACGATTGTTTGAATCAGAATTGAAATCATGAATATTCAAGGATTATTTTCTTAGACAGAAAGTGGGATCATAGTGCCCCTTAAATTCCAGTCTGAACTAGTGTTGTCATAATACTAAACTTTCAAACTCGATTACGAGCCAATTTTGATACCACAATATTTCAAAATGCTTGTTTTAATTACACTGATTGACACTTCCAACACTAATTGTAAAAAAAAAAAAAAGTACTTTCTTTATTAAGCATTTTGGTTTTAGACTTCTTTTAATATAGCTCAAGATTATTCAAAAATGTCTTTTTTTTTTCACAATATCTTTATCATCGATTAGTTTTCGATACTTTAAAAACCTTAGCATGATAAGACAAAATGAAAGAGATGGCATATCTCATTGAAATAGATTGTTGTATGTGTACTCTACACATTTAAATGCACTTAAAAACCCACTTACAAGTTCATGTCGATTCGATTGCAATTAATCATTATTGTAAATTGAAACATTCGAAATTCTATCTTGAACTTTACACAGCACCAGCTGGATTTGTCCATTGACCAGTCGGAGATCAGTATTGCATTCCTCAGAAACTTCTGATAAGTCATAAATGTGACATTAGGATAATTGACGTCGTCAGTGATCATTGACTCGATAATGGTCTGTCAGCACAATTGCACAAAAAAAAGTTATGTTGACTACAGGACAAACAACAGAGAATATGCTATATTTATCATTCACTTTTAAAATGTGCTTTTTTAAAGTTAAATATGAGTTAAATATTGTGTTTGTGAAAACACATTTTTTAACTCTTAATAAACTTCTTCAAACAGCTCAGAGGTTGATTTATAAAGCATGCATACGTACAAAACTGTTTCCACACGTTAGGTTTGTGATTTAGAAAAAACAACTTGACATAGAAATGAGCAATCCAATCTGAAAATGTTCAACTCTGTGCCCCTGAGGTTTCAGAGATGAGGCAGAACGAGACCTGTGCTGAAAGAAATGAGAAATCATCAAGTTTGTAGTTTTGTTGTTTGTTCATATGTACACTTTCAGTAAGAATTCTAAACAGTTTTTTAAATGAGACCCCTAAGCAGTGACACTTCAGGATCACTAATGTTAGTGTTAAATTCAATGTTTTTTTATGAGTATAGAATTGAAGTTACAACTGTCAGTTTAAGTCATGAAAGTATAGTCAAGCTAACAGCTAGCATGACTGACTCAATTTCAGCAAATGACTCTGACTGAAGAATGACGCAATATTCTACAGACCAAGGGTTTAGGCAGAAGTCTAACCCAACAAACATAGACTAATGCTTACACAACAGCAAGCGTATGAAATGAATAAATATTCTTATCATCTATAAATATACAGTGTTTTCTACAGAGTTACACAGAGGCTATGGCAGACCTGGGCAAACTGCGTCTCTCAGACTCTTTTTATCTGGCCCTCGACACAATGTGAGTAAGTCTTACTCTTTATATTTGTTTTTTTTATTGACTTAGCGATAATAAACACCACTATAAAAAACATAGCAAAAAAGTCTTTCAATACAAGTTAAATTGCTTGATTCTAGGGTTTTAGCCTTTACTTCAGAAATGTTGACAAATTTAAGATTTTTTATTTACAGGAGTTTTCTGTTTTAAACCAAATTGTCCTATATCAGTCAAAAATGCTCTGAAACCAGTGAACTATTCTGTAGTTTGTTCTCTAGTTAAGCTCAAATCCAGATTCAAATTTTGAATCCAAGTAATTTTAACCAGGGCTATATATTTTTTGCTGTCCAGTTTTGATTTTGTCATACCAATGATCATGGCCCAGCCCTTCAGCACTTGTCTAGATTTGAATTATGGTCTTTGGAGAAAAACTATGGGGCCAAAAAGTAGACTATTCAGGGACACAGTAGTATCCTCTATTAATGGAATACACTGAATATACAGTATATTGTATCCTTGGATAAATCTGTGCACATACATACATGTTATGTAAGTTATATATAGAAACAGACTCACAAAAGTTTTCATATCCATACATTCATACAGTTTTTTGAAAAATACTTTATCCTTTAAGAGTGTACCTACTTTCCTAGCTTAAACCAAGAAGAGAACATATACAGTATACTTTATAGATCATGACGGCAGTATTGAGTTCAATCAAGTTTAAATAACATTTCTAACATTTTTACATTTTATATGTAAAGGTCCCATATCCGGCAAAACAGGTTTTAGAATTAGAATGTTGTAAAAACAAAACTTGTGTTTTGTTTCATTCATAAATGAATCTAAACACTTCTCCACCACCCAGTGATGTCATTAAGAGGTCATTTGAAGTTAAACAGCATATTAGCCTTATTTGAACTGGTTTACTCTACAATTGTCTAAGCTACAGATCACCAGACTTTCACAGATTGTTAGATTATCTTTTGTTTGTTTTTTGACATTGTCAAAGATTTTCTTTTTATGAATTCGGAAGTGAAGATGTTTAAACAAAACTAATCTAATAGCTGTAGCTTCAAATTTGAACAATTAAAAAGACTTGGAGATTAAAAACAATAATTCTTGTGAGGTTAAAAAGTTTAAAAACACAGTGGACCACTTCCTGTGTTGCCAATATAATGACATCATAAAGTGTGTGAATCAAACAAAATGGCACTCGAGAATGGTACATTTATTAAGTTTTCACTGTATGGATATTAACTTTATGCTCAATTTGTTTTAAGTTGCTTGAAACAAACTTATAAAAAACAAAACAAACAAACATTGTGAATAAAATGAAATGGCACTTTTGCAGTGAGTGCCAAAAATGAGTGATAAATTTGGAGCATGATGACATAAATAAAGCTGAAATTAGGATTTGTCAGCAACAGTTCAGCCTGTTTTTACTGTCATACTTTTTGTTACATAATTCTGATGAGGCATAGATGCAGTTCAAACAAAAAACACAAGATGGAGCTAAAGGTCAAATAGAAACAAAAATGAAGCTTCTTTATACAGTATACACTCCACAAACTAGAGAGACGATGATCATGGTAAATTTATAACATTTCTGTAGAATGTCTATGGTTTTGTTTTTATGTACCATTTTTAGATGCCTTCACTCAACTCTGCTGGTAAAAGTGTTTTTATGCTTTGTTGAAACATTAAGATGTTTGGGGATAAAAATCAAATTCTGCTCTCATCACTGGTGCTTCAGTCATATTGTCATATTATGATTCTGTGAAAAAGTAGATGACTTTAGCTACATTTTAAAAGCAATAGAAAAGTACAAAATGTGCTTGAATTTTGTGATATTATTATTTTTGTATACCTACTATAGGGACTCACAGTTTTGTCACAATTCAATTCTTATGTCTAAGCATAGGTCTCAATTTCAAAATAGATTTGATTTTATTGAGCCTGATTAGGACAAAGACTACTTTGCTCATTTGCTAAAAAAATATAATAATAAAAAAGTAGTAATTTAATGTAGTTTTTCAAACGGATTTCATTCAAACTAAAAATCATATCTTGGAATCCATCCGTTTACATGTGCTCAATGCTTTTTCTCCCACAGCCAAAGAGAACCAAAAACCTGCCAAGAGGTTTAATATCTGGTGGAGCAACATCACCATGACAGAAAACCAGCAGGAGTCAAACTGGCACAGAATAATCACGGACATCTTCCAATTGTTCTACGTACTTACACTAGTAAGTATTTCTGAATTAAATCACCTCCTAGTCACAATGTCCAGTCATGTCCGTCCTATTTGAGAATCCTACAAGTGTGTCAGCATCAGTATTTAGTTGTTTAGCCGATTATTACGTCTTAGTCAACCAAAGCTGTAATAGTTCACTGCATTGGTTTAATTATTTCATTTAGATGGTACAAGATTTATATTTTATTGTAATAGAAAATAAAACTTTTGAGACATTCTTCATCAGTACATTAGCTTCATGCCATACTGTGAAATATTAAAGTGAACCCTGGATATAATCACATGTTTATCCTAAAACACTTATAATATCATCACTTGTATAAATACAGGACAAATACCTTGGAAGTATTTGTAGTTTTATTAAAATAGTGTTTTAAAGAAATGACATGGAGGCTGCCATTTTGCTGTGGTTGTGACATAAAATAGTGTTGTCAAGGTAACAGGCAGTAGCAGGTAACTAAGCAACATGAATTCATCAGTTAAACCTTTTCAGTTTGAGCCAGAGCAAAGCCAAATACAGAACGATTATGTGAATCTAGTAAAACTGAAGATAATCAAGAGGAAGAGGCAAGAACTGGACACTGTCAGTGGTGTTTTTGTGGCAACTGTTCACAGATGAAATTGGGGAGTAACCATGGAAACACTATTTTATGTCATCAACCAAAATGGCGGCTCCCAGAGGCTTGAAAACAACATATACAATGGCAATTTTATAAAAAATAGTAAGCAGTTATAAATTGTTGTAATTTATTTTAATAAACGTGACCAGTACTAGCTTTTAGCCAGATTTCTCTTCATATCCAGGGTTCCCTTTAAAGATAAAGGAACAAGATTTCCATGGAGACCACCAAAAGTTTTTTTTGTCCAACAAAAACAAACAATGCTTTGTTCAAGTCTATTTTTTTGGCTAAAAAGTTACCCAGCGTAAGTTTAATCAGCTTTTTTGCACTTTTTTCCTGTTTTTTTGTGTCAGCAAAAAAAACCTGCTTTATGTTTTCATCTTTGTAACTTTCTACACTTTTTTTTTTACACTTCTAAACTGAATTGAACTCAACGAAGCCAGTTCCACGTATGTCATAATATCCTCTATCTGAATAAGTTAATTTATGGATGGGTCTGTTGTCCTGGGTGGAAAGGACAAACCAGGAGCGCCTAAGGGAAGCGTTTTTGTCCTGGTACAGTAACACCCAGCGCGTGGATTTGGGTGTTCCCCTTCCCAGAGGTTTAAGATATCATCAGGCTGTGATGAGGAGGGCTATTGTCCTTTATGTTCTGGTCTGGGTGGAGAGAGCTGGAAGAAGCATAGGAACAGTCTGAAAGGTCACATTTTGGGTTTAATAGAGGCCGAAGTAACAGGTGAACACAGAGAGAGGAAGAGATTTGACCCAACGAGCTCCAGAAAGCAGCTGGACAACAGGAAGATGTGGTATGACAACACTTTTATTGATACTTATTTGAATATTTGGAGTAAGGCAGTAGTTCTACATCGCTGGTGGTATGTGAAGCTCTCAGAAGTTAATAGATTGTTTTATTTATGTAGAAATAAATTAATTTTTTTATATTTAAACTTGGTAATTTTGTAACGCTGGCCTGATAAAGTTCAGCATTGATAGTACTCAGAAAATCTAACATTGCTTAAATAGTTGGTTTGAAATGTGAAAACCACTGGGAAAAAAACAAAAAAAACAAAGAGGGTGCCAAATTTGTTCTGTCCAATCTATGTTTATGTATAGATCTGATACCAGTGCAATGATGTGGACTTACAACTTGATTCAGCCTTGAGTCACTGTTGAGAAGACTTGACATTAAAAAAATTGACAGAATTTGAACTTGGAGCTCTGTGACTTGAGAAGACTATATGTTTGGGATTTACAAGGAAAAAGTAGAACATACAGTATGTCTTCATTTGTGACAAGGACTGTGTTTTTCCAGTATGAAAATGTACAAAAACATGAAAATTGCGAAAAATAGTTATGTTTTTTAGGACAATGTTCTATTACATTAAGCACAGTGGCAAGATGCTTGTACCAGATTCTAGCTTTTACAGCTCCTTTCCATCTGTGGGTAGAGAGGAGGCACAACTGGACTTGTTTTCATGGGAAACTGGAGTATCCAGAAAAAACTATGCAGACACAGGGAGAACATGCAAACTCCACCTGCTTTCTTTGAGACTAGGGCGCTAACCTCTGCGCCACCATGTCTCCGAATATCGTTGTATTCAGTAAGTTGATATAGTGACCCGGAGGTCTGCATTAGGGATGCACTGATCCAGCTTTTTCAGTTCCGATACTTTGTCATTAAGTATCTGCCGATATCTGATATCAACCGATACCAGTGTAAGGGCTGAAACTGTTTTTTTTCTTATCAATAAATTTGTCTCATTATGTCCAATTAAAGGCACAACTATGATATTGGCTGAACTGATATCATGGAGCCGATACCTGATCCGGCAAAATTTCCTGTATCGGCTCCAATATCCGATCCCAGATATGGATCGGTGCATCCCTAGTCTGCAGAGTTTCATTGATTAATTGGTTGACCAAAACCAGTGACTGCCCACTTCCTGGTTCAACAAGCATAGGCACCCATGTTAAATCTCTATAGGGGTTTAGAAAAAAATTATATTAACGATTGAAAGCGTCTTCTGGGCTAATCAGCTATGAATCTGAATCATAAGACCTATATTTTTGTTTAAAATACATTTCTGCAGTTTTATAAACTACGGCGTTATTAAGACACTTTGCCAAATTTTTGGCCAGGGTGATCTTCCACTGTTGAGCTACATTAGTAGTAGTTAGTTTATTTGAAAGAAACAGAACATTAAACATTCTTAGGCCATAGCGCTCAGAGCTCATTTGCAGACCTGGTCCCTTATCACAAAGAGCAAAGACATACAATACAGTACATTACAATACGTTAAAAAATAAATGACATAAAGTGTTATTAGCAGACTAATTGCCTTTTTAGATTACAATAATGTATATATAACAAATCATTAAATACTTTCTCAATCTCTTTGGTCAGAGTTTGCATGTTCTCCTTGTGTATTGTAGGTTTTCTATGAGTACTTTGACTCTCTCCCACCTCCTTAAAACATCCATGTTGAGGTTAATTGAGCATCACTGTAAATGTCCCCGGGTGAATGAATGAGCGAGTGAATGGTTGCCTGTCTTTACCCTGCGACGGGTTTGCCACGTCTAAGGCCCAAAGTCACTGGGATAGGCTCCAGTCTCATTTTGACCCTTTGCAATCATTAAACGACAAGACATACTATTTTTAGTCAACCGAGAATGTCTTTGGTTGATTACAGCTCTAATGACTTGAAAAGAAAAGCAGACTACTTGGTATTTAAGGTGGTGTAGCTGATTTTCATACTGCTAACACAATTTAGGTTTTAAATTAGACCATTTCCTTTCTTAAATTTTCTACACATGGTTAATATCCATGTGTATTCATTTTAGTTGCAATTATGGCTAATGAACTTTTTTTTTTTTTTTAACAAACAAGAAAGTGAAGCTGAAAAGGACCACCCAAGCACAGCCAATCAGATAACTGCAATCAACTCCTGATAGGAACTAAACGTCTTTATTATTCAGTTCAGACAGTACAAAGTGGTCTAATTTTTATTCCTTTCTTTTAGTTTAGTCATTTACATCTAAACGTTACCCCAACTTGAACTTGGTCACACTTCTAACAGCTTTGTCTCAGTCAAATTTTTTAGTGGATTATGTCTATATAATTATAGTTTATACTTTGAAATATTGCTAGTGACCTATTTTTATTAACTACAGTAAAATATTAATACCAGAGCCTATTGTAGCCTATTGTATCTGATTATATTGCTTTACATTAATCTGGAAATTGATACATAACAATTGTCTAAGTTACTGTATTATTGTTGACGATAAGTTGGGTATCATTATACACTCTTTTACAATCGGGAAAGAGAGAATGATAAACTTAAACTGTATCAAAGATATAATATGATATTGGCGGGACAATCCCATATCTGTTACTTTAGACACTTTGAAAGAAGTCATTTGATACAGAAAATAACAAGTTCCCTGAAAACATATTTTGTAATGAACACGTAACTTACCAAATTATGTATGCCTAATTATGATTGAATAAAAACAACTACTACAACTTTTAGTCTTTTATATATAATAATTGTTCAACTTGACATGTGGCTTGGGGCAAAAATTTATATTACAATTTTTTACCGATTGATTGGATTTATCACATTCTTGTAGACTATCTATTTTCCTTTTCTTTTAAGGTAAATAAAATCAAATGCTTTTTCAGAAAGTTCCTTCTTCGTGATCCAGCTGTCACTCATCATTAGGCCCTTTCATGCTGCGGCTACGCTAACTCCAGTTGCGTGAACCTGTGGATAGTTCTTCTTGTCCCATTCTTCCTTATGGGGAATTTGTCGAGATTCAAAGATTAATATTTTAACAATAAACTGAGCGGATTCAAGCTACATACGAGTAAGACTTCACAGAGAAAGACTGTGTGTTTAAAAAGTGCGTACGTTTCACGCAATGTTAAATGCTACAAATAAATTAGGGCAAATATAAAGCAGACAATTTGATAAAAATACATGACATCCTAGGCCAAGTGTTTTTGTATAAAACTGTTCAGTTTGTAGGTTATTTAAAAATAAAAAATAATTAAAACAGGTTAGCATAGCTTCAGAAAACACATTTATAACACACAAGTATTTACCTCGTATGTAAAGCTCTGAACTCACTGCAAATGATTTTCTGGCTGTCACTTGTTGTCCAGTTTGTGTAAATTAATTATTTAATTTGTTTACTTCATTTGAGCTTGCCTCCCGATGAAATGAATTACCGGAAACAACGATCCACTGGTATATTCACACTGGAACTGTCAAGCCGCAGCGTGAATAAGCCTAGTGTCGCCTGAAAAGTGTTAATGACTTTGGTGTACTTTATTATTTACTTAAATTTACTTTTAGACATGAAAACGACTAACAATCGATGTTTCAGTCATAAATTGAAAATCGAATTTCAAATAACTTTTAGGATGCTAAAGTGCAGCCCTGGAGCCGTAAAAAAAATGTGTATCCGTAATAGACAATTTGAAAATAAAAAAAAAAAACTCAAAGTTGCTGTAAATAGTGGACTTGGAAACTCTGAGCTATGAGAAAAGAAGGTGAAAATAGTCTGTGTTTGAACAGATAGATGCACCAAATAGAGAAATGGTAAAACACAATATGTCGATTTCATGAAAAAAGCAGATTGTTACAGTGATGAGCTCAGGATTAGATTTTTTTATCACGATATTGTCCTGCCAACAAACCTCAGCACCCAGATCTGAAGTATGAGCAAAGTTTGTCAAAGCCTCGCCGCAATCTTTATCTTCAACTTCGGTAAATAAACTCCAAAACAAGTGCAAAAACGGCAAGTTAGAGCAGGAGTTATGAAAAGAGCTCACTTAAGATCTTTATCTCCATTGACGTACATTTGCCCCATGAGAAGGTTTGATGTGATTTCCAGTAGCCGGTGTTAGGTTCACTGACTGTAATGGGACATGGATTCCCCGGCCTCGCGTCAGTCCGGTTTTCTCATGAGATTTAGACAAAAGCAGAGAACTTCTATGACCATTTATCCATGGAAACACAATCATAACAAACAGGGCGAGACTTCATTTTTGATACCAAAATATAACACTGAGCTATTGTCCTTTTTCCATAAGTTATGATTGTGCTAGAAGGATTTCGAGCCATTTATAGAAAAGAGCCCATTATTAACTTGTATGCCATTTGTAATCAATTAACTGCAACTAATCGATTATTGCAGAAATTACAGCCCAATTTATCATCAATTGTGTAAAGGCACTATAAAATGTTTCTGCTCTCAAATCATGGGTCTTCACTAAACATCCAGATTTATGGTGAGATACCTGGCCACACAGTTTTTACACATTGAGGTGTTTTGTCATCGACACAATCTGTGCACAGGTGCTGTTTGTTTGTTGCTGCCCTGGATTAGTCTGCCCGTGGGGCTTCGTTATTTCTGCATAGGTTTTTGTCCGCTTGGGAGATAAGACGCTCTCAAGTCGCTTCTTCATGTAGTTTTCCTGTTCCTTGTCTCGGCATTCCACCATGACTGTCGGCAGCCTTGTGAACTCAGACTCTTTTTGGTGACCATGCCTTTCGAGACTTGTGCCATGCCTTTTCCACCAAACAAGCGATCAGTGTTCATTAATGCCTGAGTCTACTGCCTATTTCGTAGGATAGCCTGCAGGACAATATTCCTCCTCCATAGCATATTCGTGGCCTTACAGGTTTTGGGTGACCCTTCAGCAGCACCGTCTCAGCCAGATTTTGCCTTGATTGTGCTCCGTTCTGCTCTGACACTCCAGTATTTTCATAAAATGACCGGCGAAAATTGTCGACAGTTGAACTGAATCTGTTTCTATTGGAGCACAAACAATAGACTGGACGGACTCTTTGCAGCTTTGACCTCTGATTACTTTTACACTGGGCCAAAACTGGTTCAAAACCCCACAATGTTTTTTATATTTGACAAATCGATTACATAATTTTTTTTCCTCTGTATTTTTATTACAGACTTATTCTTGATTCATGTTAAACTAACATTATTATTTACAACAGGTGTTTTGATTTTTAAGTATACCTTTCATAAGCACTTAAAAGTGCTTATGAAAGATATACTTCTCACTCAAGGCCTTCTTGTCACTCACTAAGCAAGACCAGGGCTGACCAATGAGTGGGAGTAAACAGAAACGCACTGGGTCACGATATAATCATCAAAATGATCTTCAATTTCAGTCATAAAACCTGTCTGGCCTGAAAACTGAAGCTCTATTGTAATTAATGTCCTCCACCTAGGTCATATTGGCTTAAAAATAATTACAATATGCCTTTTGACAAACAATAGGAGACCGCTAGGACAAGAGGAGACCGGTTTAGTGTCACCAGCTCATTTTGGTGACTTGGAAACAAAATCCCCCAAACTATTGTCATAAAGGATATACAAACACAAAGAAATGTCAAAATGGTAATGTACACTCTGGAAATAGGGCGAAAACGCTGTAGGAGCTAAGTTCAAGGTTTCAAGAGATACACAGCGACCTAATCCATCAAACAAAGGCCAAACTTAAATTCTACAAGATGATCCTAAACTTTATTTGTATTTTAACCTTGTTTTCTGTGTTTTCTCAGGTTTCTGCTCCTGTTCCTCTCATGTCTAACGCTGAGTGAAGCAGGTCAGTCCACTCTTTCATAAACTATAACATCCTCAAAGTTTTGAACTCAAGAGAATCCAATAGGTTGCGTTCACGTCAAATCAGAGCATTCTCAATGACAAAAATGTTCAATACAGCTGTTTTGCGACTGTAGAACGTGAACGCAACCTAATGATTTTTATTGTATCCTACTGCTTTAAGACTTTAGAGGTGCACCAAGGAAGATAATAAAGCTTTTATTTATCTCACAGTAGGCAAATTTCAGTTGGAGAAAACATGAGTATTGAAACATGCAACTAAAACAAAATTAAACTTAAATAATCTTTTTTTTGTCTGTTAAATAATTGCCACCTTGCAGCCTCCATTGATATATTTCTTCACTTGCTGGAATCTGTTCAATTTAAAATATTTCTACATCCCTAATACTAGAGAAATAGGATAAAGTATAATTTGCTGTGATTTGTGATCTGCTTGAATTTTTTAATTTTTAGATTTATGATCTTAAACAGACAAAGAAGCCATCTGGAAAACCACTTATTATGAACATCATCTTCAAATCAACTGAATAAAGTTGTTTTGATTATTTATTTCTAGGCAACTCAATATGTTTTCCTCTGCTCTTTTTTCTAGTGTTGGATCCTTCAGAATGTGCCAAAGTGGGACTAGTATGCCATGCTAATGCTGAATGCATTAAAACGACGAACAACTATGAGTGCGTGTGCTTCATAGGTTACCAAGGCAACGGAACATCGTGCTCTGACATCAATGAATGTCCCGTCGGACTGCACAACTGCCACCGTAATGCTCAGTGTAACAATACTTTAGGAAGTTATACCTGTGAATGTCTAAAAGGATACACAGGAGATGGCCGAAATTGCCAAGATATTAACGAATGCTTAACGAACAATGGAGGTTGTCACGAATATGCCACTTGTACCAACACTGAAGGAGGCAGAACATGTAGTTGTAAAACTGGATTTACTGGAAATGGTTTTACATGCACGGACATCAATGAATGTGCAAATGCTCAAACATGTCATTGGAACGCAACTTGCACAAACAATCCTGGATCTTATGTTTGTACATGTAATCAAGGTTATAAAGGAAACGGGAACTATCTTTGCTTGGATGTTGATGAATGCTCGGAAACACCTCAGATATGCCTATCTTCTTTGGGCTATAAAGGGTGCAAAAATCTACCAGGACCTTCCAGTGCATCTGTAGTGCAGGTTATGAAAGTAACGGACAAAGGTGTGAGGACGTGGATGAATGTACCACCCAGAGGTGCAGTTCATACGCACTCTGTCAGAACACGAGAGGCTCATACACCTGCACATGCAAGAGTGGTTTTGTCGGAAATGGGTTGACCTGTGTTGACATAAACGAATGCGCAGATGGGACAAACCAATGTGATCCAGGTGCTGCTTGCATTAACAGACTTGGAGCTTATGATTGCTCCTGTCGCGATGGTTTTATCGGCGATGGACGGAAGTGCACTGACATAAATGAATGTGATAACAAGGATCTTTGTCCTTCTTTCACAAACTGTGTCAACACAGCTGGATCGTACTATTGTGATTGTGGTGTTGGGTATGTCTTCAATAACTCTAAATGCTTGGATGAAGATGAGTGTGCTAAAAAACGGTGTAGCGCTTATGCAACTTGTCAAAACACTGATGGCTCGTTTATTTGCCAGTGCAAATCAGTTATAATGGAAATGGTCTAAGCTGTGTTGACATAGATGAGTGCTCTCTGACTCTCCAGTGCCACCCTAAAGCAATTTGTCTCAACCAACCAGGCACCTACAATTGTACTTGTGAATCTGGCTATCAAGGAGATGGCTTTAACAGTTGCAATGATGTTGACGAATGCTTGTTGGAAAATGGCGGCTGCAAAAACCAAGCAAGCTGCATAAACACTGAGGGATCTTTCTACTGTGATTGCAAATCTGGATTTTTACTGGTCAATAAAACAACTTGTGAAGATATAAATGAATGCGAGAACCAAGAAAACCGATGTGGAGTGAATGAAGAGTGCAAAAACGTTGACGGGTCATATGAGTGCCCTTGTAAACCTGGTTATTATCACCCTGCTACTAATATGAACTGTGCTGACATTGACGAATGTGAAAATAACCCTTGCCACGTGAATGCAACATGTCTAAACACTATAGGTTCTCATACGTGTACATGTAATAGTGGTTTGAAGGCAATGGCACTGTTTGTAATGATATAGATGAGTGTTCGAAAGATGGAGGCACGTGCCATCTCTACGCCACCTGCACTAACTCTATTGGCGGTTTTGCCTGCTCATGTCGAGAAGGATTTACCGGAGATGGGATCATGTGCGAAGACGTGAATGAATGTAATCTTAACGACAAGCTATGCCCAAGTTTTCTGTGTGTGTCAATTCTCCTGGTTCATCCGTTTGCTCCTGTTTGAATGGGACTCTTGTTTTAAATAACACTTGCGTGACCCCAAGTCAGCAGTGCACACCATCCTGCCATTCTCGTGGCCTCTGTCATCGTTCTCCTCCGGATATCAGTGCGTCTGTGATAAGGGGTATACGGGTACAGGAGTGGCCTGCTCTGATATAGATGAATGCCGGCTGGCTAATGTTTGCCCCAAAAATGAGACTGAATGTAAGAATACACCAGGGTCGTACTCCTGTGTTTGTAAGCAAGGATACATTCAAGATGGCTCCAATTGTATTGGTAAGTCTAATTTTCTTGTTCTGATTTTTACATTGCAAACATTGTAAATTTAGGTTTTCAATCTGGCAACTTCCTCTCTTATATCTTTGACACATGGCTAATATTGACAGGTATTCATTTTTGGTTGCAATTATGGCTTAAAAATCTTTTCTAACAAACAGCAAAGTGAAACTGGAGAGGACCACCCAAGCTCATTTGAGCATTCCAGGCAAAACAATAACATTTGAAACAAGCATATGGTGACCTTTCAGTGGAAATGGCACACAATCTATCTTTAAAATCATGTTTTTAGTTATAGTTTTGTTTCTTTAGCTTCCGATATTTACCCACATCCCCAATACTTTTGCAAAAAAAATAAATAAATAAAAATTGACAAATGCTCTAAATTGATTAAAAAACTGGATTGTTTGGAATAACTAATTTCAAATTTCAAATTCATGGCCTGTGGTACAAATGTGACCCTGAAGTTGATTTTTTGGCACACTTCACACTTTGGACATTTTTTTTTGTTTATATTTCTTTTAAAGAATAATAGCTTACTAATAAACTCCTTCCATTTCTATAATGAACAGCCAAATCAAAGGAGAAAGAGACAGAAAATAAACACTGCAGAGCTTTGTCTGGTCAGAGTGTCAAATTATAAAAGTAGTTACTAGTGCCATTTTATTTGTAAAAGCACAAAAATATGACTTCAAATAGAGGGGCCGTTGAGTAAAAAAAAGGTTGAGAACCACTTTAGATCAGCCAAGTGTAGGTAAATTGTAAACAGAAGTTGTCCTAGGATGAACCCTAGATGAACACCTTTATTCAGATACAAAAAATCAAATTAGCAACTGTTTGCGTTTATGTTAAACTCATTTGCATCCAGAGAATAAATGAGTCACTCACCTGTATGTAGTAGCAACCTTTATCTGCTTTTTTTCAAAATGCTCACTGTTTGCTATGCAGTAGAGAACACTGTAATCTTAGCCTCTCTTTTTTTCTCTGCAGATCTAGACGAGTGTGCAACTAAACAAAGTGACTGCAGTCCATTTGCCAAATGTGTCAACACCATCGGCAGCCATAGTTGTTTTGTCTCAATGGTTTCACTGGAGATGGAAAAAACTGCTCAGGTGAGTTTTCACTTGTCACAAACCAACATTCCTAGTACATTCTGGGGCAATGTCTTGTCTTTAAACTTGTTATTTAGTGCCTTTTCTTTGGCATCTTATGTATTAGAATTTTAGAAACATGCAATAAATCACATGGCAGTCATCTTGATCTGGCCTGAGTTGCTAAGGCTGCAGAAATGGTCAAAACCAGTCTGAATGATCATGGACTTAAAAACGGTGCAAAAAATCTAAAGAAATATACCTATGACATCTGGGGAATTAAGAACAGTGTTTTCTGAAACTCAGATGGAAAGAAAATGAGGGAGCAATAAAAAAGTCAGCTTTGCATAATACTGCAAGTGTAAGGACTGTGTTTAAGCTTTCTTTTAGCACTCTTTGGGGCTGTTTCGCTGACACTGTCCCATTTTGGATGAATTATAGACGTCGATGAGTGTGAGGTCCAAAATGGAGGCTGCCACCCGACCGCCCGCTGCTCCAACGGCCCGGGAAACTTCACCTGCACCTGCCCCGTTGGAACAGAAGGCGATGGCTTTGACTGCCAGGACATAAACGAATGCGACCTCAACTCGACTCACCCGCACAACTGCAGCGACCAGGCAAACTGCTTCAACAAAAACGGCTCCTACGATTGCCAGTGTCGCCAAGGATACCAGGGAGATGGATTTACCTGCCAAGACATCGATGAGTGCCAACTGGACACAACTTGTAGTAAAAACATGACTTGTACAATTTCCCAGGCTACTTCACTTGCTCGTGCACAATGGGTCAGGTTTATGAAATGCACGGGACTTGTGTGAATGATGAACGTGCTCCAATGCGACTTCAGTGTGCCACCGCTTGCAGAGTGTCACCTTTATCAAGGTTCATTCTACTGCAAATGCATGACGGTTACGAAGGAACTGGCACTTCTTGCACCGATATTGACGAATGTACTAAAAATGATGAAGCTTGCCCAAACCACTCCCAGTGTGTCAACTCTCTAGGCTCTTTTGAATGCATTTGTGTTAACGGTTTTACTTCCAACGGAACAAAATGCGAGGATATCGATGAATGTGCAGTTGGAAATTCACATGCCCCGCTAACAGCACATGCTCGAACGCAGAAGGGAGCTACACTTGCATTGCGACAAAGGCTTTTCAGGCAACAACACTTTATGTTCGGATATTAATGAATGCACTTTGGGCTTGGTCCAGTGCCCTAATTTTTCAAGATGCCACAATACAGAGGGAGGATTTCTGTGTCAGTGTTTAGAAGGTTACCAAGGAAATGATACCTATTGTGAAGATATCAATGAGTGCTTAGACAATACAACCTGCCCTAATTTTAGCACATGCATCAATTCAAACGGCAGCTATGACTGTCTTTGCGACACTGGATTCTTCAAACAAAACGACTTATGTTTGGATATAAATGAATGTGATGCACCTCAATTTCCTTTATGTATTAATGGCACTTGCAAGAATTCAGTTGGGTCCTATTATTGTGAATGCAACATTGGATTTTTGAGCAACGGGACCGGATGTCTAGATATCGACGAATGCGACGATAACACGTCGACTTGTCAAAACCACTCAACTTGTGTTAACGCGATAGGCTCATTTCTGTGCCCATGTAATGTGGGTTTTACGCTTATAAACTCAATTTGTGAAGATATAAATGAATGTAGTGATAAAGAAAACCTCCCTTGCCCCGAGCATTCCTATTGTAACAACACACTAGGATCGTTTACCTGCTTTTGCTCACCTGGCTACAAAGACAGTAGCTTTGGTTGTGTTGATGTTGATGAGTGTGAAAACATAACCACATGCCGGTCTGACCAAGTTTGCACAAATTCACCTGGCTCTTACGAATGCTCTTGTCCGAAAGGCTTTGTTGAAACGAATGGCGAGTGTAAAGATATCGACGAATGTGCAATAATCCTTGTGACCCTGTTGCGAGGTGTTGGAATATCCCTGGATCATTTTTATGCCGTTGTCCGGTCGGGTTTCAAGGAAATGGGTCATGGTGCAAAGACATGGATGAATGCAAAGTTCCAAAACGTGCCATGCCAGTGCTGCTTGCTCTAACGTTCCCGGGTCCTTTCTGTGCGTTTGTAAACCCGGATTTGTAACATTACTCACCGCTTGCGCTGATATAGACGAATGCCAGCAAGATAACGGACAATGCCACTCTGCAGCTCAATGTTTGAACACTGTCGGGGGATATGAGTGTAGCTGTAAAAAGGATGGATCGCAACCAAGGACAATGGACACGGAAAAGCCGGTTGTACGGACGTAGATGAGTGTCTGACTATAGATTGTCCAAAAGGAAAAATATGTATCAATGAACCTGGGACGTACAGATGTGCCAATCGCCAAACATACACTCTGCTCACTACAGCAACTCCAATGACTGGTACATAAATTCTGTTACTATCATTTACTAATTAATGTAGTAGTAGGCCAACCCCTAAACTCCCCCCACAAACATATTTCAAACAAACTCATTAAAAAGCATTGGGAAAAGGGCAAAGGCGGGGCATAGAGAGAAAGCATTGTGACTAGTTTTACAGCAGACGTCTGCAGTTAGTGGACAATACACATCACATATCACAAAGAGAGTCTAGAAATGGCATTAGCCTTTGCTGTGAGACATCCTGTTTGTGACTATTTTGATCTGAAACTTGCTCAGTTTGCACTAATAGTGTCAAAAATGATTCAGAACAGTAGGCAATGCTATTTAAACACCATAAACACAATTTAACAGCCAAAAAAGTTGCTTTAGGTTTTAGATTCACTTTAACAAAACCAGTGGAAATGTGGAAATGTTGAAAACTATTTGTATCAATGATAAACTTAGAATCAATCCTCTTAGGACCAAAACATTTATTAAGTTGGGGAAAATTCCCTTTCTATTTTCAAAGATATTCTTTCAAATTCTTCTTCTGGTTCATGTGAATCCATTTTTGCTCTAAACAATTTGAAAGTAGCAATCAGATTTTGGATATATTTGGCTCAAAGTTTACAGATCAAATATTTCCAGGAGTGTTGACAAAAAGACTGAAATAGGCTATGAACTGACAAATTACCTGTCTTTCAGAATGTTCTTAGAGACCTAAACTACTGTTTTAATATTGTTTTTCAACATCGAAGAGATTACTTCAATACTTGCAGCTTTTGCACTTTGCTTAAGGGGCTCATTCAAATTACAATTTCAGTTTCTCTTCAATTAGTCCATACTACAAATGATCAATTTAGTATTTCATCTCTTTATGTAAACAGTCAATTATGTTATGTTTTTTTTATTATTATGAATGTACAACACACACATTTTATGCACATATAGTAGCTGTTGGTGTGGGTGTAATGTGTGATGTTTCCCATTTGTTTCTGTCCAAACAGAGAGCGTCCTGTTTCCTTATGGAGAAGACGTTGGAGATGAAACGGTGATGATTAACGCTGGAGATGGAAGCTCGCCGTACATAACTCCTCCAGTCAACATTCCTTTTCTTGGGAAATCTTATAAAAGAATTTACGTGAGTGTCTCTCTTTTGTTAGATCTGGTTAAAGGGCCTATACTGAAATTTGAATTGTTACTGACGGACATGTTTCAGGTTACAAGTAGTCGAGCAAGGCTTTTTTTATCTTTGATCCAACAATGTCTCTGACTGGATGAAATTGCCTTCTCCTGACAGTTGTAAATCCTTGTTTAGAGAAGCACCAGTGTAGTCATATTTCAGAGCTGACTTCAGGTGTTTACATCTCTTGTAGGCCTGTGCGATTGATCATATTTCATTTATGATCACTGCTCTGAACAATTACAATAATGCTGTAATCGAGTAATTGTGACTATTATCATAAACTCATGAAAGTGTTGTGTATTTTTTCAGTTTATGTTCTGGTTTTAAAGGGCGCTAATGTTCTGCACTCCTAAGTCTCTCTTAAATAATTATCAATATCCTAATATCTTGCAATACAGGTTTAGATCTGGTTGTACTGCCAAATGCCAAATGTCTTCTTTGGTGGTACTACATAGTTTTAAAGTTTGAGGGTCACTGCTCTGTTGACAGAAATTATTAAATCATTCATTTATTTTGAGTTTGTGGCTTCAGAAAGCAGATTTATTGAAAAGGGGCAGAAAGAATTTTATTCTAAAACAAACTGCTTAACGCACAGGTCCTTTAATTATCACATTTATCATTATTAATCATTAAAAAAAATATAGCCTATTTTGTAATACCATGTTCATTGCAGTGAAAATTCCTAAAGCTCATATGTCATTTGTTGAATTTTAATTTAGTTTAGTGGGATAATCTTTTTGGTAATTTGAGTTCAGAACAGAATTCCTCTACAAAATGCACAGACAGTTCAACCAAAACAGTTTTCTAGGAGTTTAAGCATTTCATTTAACAAAATTAAAGTGCCACGTTTATGTGAATTTTGTCTCATTTATTGTTATGTGGTTGCTAGGTAACAGTTGTGAATAACCTTTTAAACATGTCAAATATACAAAAGACATTAAATCTCATCAAAACAGCCAAACTGTTTGAAAACAAGCAAAATGTTTAGTAAAATCTTAATTATGTTCATGTTTACTATGTCCTATTGAAAAAACATAACATAATAACTACATATCCACAGAAATAAGCTAATGACTCTATTATATTTCCCAATATATTACTCCATCACATTTTCACAAATATACATAATTATGAAACTTTTCTTTTCTAGTTTTAAATGATTTTGCATAACAAAGACCACACAATCACTGCCGCCCTCTCACTTTCCCTTTACCTTTCACAGAGCTTTATGTGTGTTTCTTGTTCTCAGTTTTCGGACAATGGCCTGATTCAGCTCCAGAATCCAGATGAGAATGAAAAGTACCTCTTTCCTGCTCCCACGGCTGCTTCTTTCCCCAAAAACATGTCTCTGCTGGCTGCGTTTTGGGACGATGTCGACTTAAATAATGAGAAAGGACAAGTGTTTTATCAGGTCTGCCTAACATCAATGTTAAATCTAAAGCCTTAAGCAAAAAAGTATAAAAGTGACCTGTATTTATTGGTCTAACTGTGTAGAGATGCTAAAACTGGCCTAGTTTTAAAGATTTATTTCATTGAAGTGCAATATAGGGCTGGGCGATATGACAAAAAAATATTAACACGATTTTCCTGGAGACGGATCATGTTTTCGATGTTATCACTATTCTTGTAGACTGTTGTCTTATTGCCTTTTAGGTAAATACAGTCATCTGCTTTTTCTAAAAGTTCCTACTTTACTGTGATTGGTTAAATGCTGCTGTCAGTGATTCAGAGCAGAACAAAGACTGACCAGTGTGGACAGATTTTCAGAGAAAAACATGACGAAGCCTTTGAGAAAAAATCCCTAGACAAGCGACCTCAGTCCATAAATAAAGTTAAATAATGGGTTAATTAGAATATTGTGTGATAATACATTTTTGGCATTTCTAACTCTAGAAGTGCCAAAATTTGTAAATCAAACCTGAAAATTTGCTAAAACTCACCTGGAACTTGACTTGAAACTGCAGCACAAAAGACCTTAACACATGAGCTTCAAAACTCACAAGATTATTAAAAACAGACGCCCAAATTTGTTATAAAGAAACAAATTGGCAACTCTGAGGCTAAGAGAAGTAGTATTTTAACAAACAGATGCATTAAAAAATCAAGAAATTGGAAATCACGATTTGATTGTCACAACAGTGAGGTCAAGTTCAATTTTTATCACCATATTGCCCAGCTCTAGTCCAATATACTGTATAAAGCAGATGACTGCAACCAAGCTAAGTTGTGAATTAAATAACTTCGAAAACAATTTTAATATGATGATTATTAGTATTATTATTAGCAATAAACACACCTATAATTTAATACATGTAAGATGACCACAAGAGTTATTTTGTGCCACAAATCGATCTAAATCATAAAAACATGCTTTTTACACTGTGAGCTTTTAAAATGTAGATAGACTATACTGTAAGTAAGATGAGGTGGATTGTATCAGTCAGGATTACGTTTGGTGAAAGGAAATTGTGTTAACTCAAATAACTAATCCTCCAATCTACTAATCTAATGTTTTATTGTCTGAACAGGAGTACAGTGAGGTGGATATGTCGGATATTTACTCCCAGATAGTTTTTAACCGCACTGCAGCAGAAGTGACCAAGTATGAGCAAAAGTTCAACAGACCAGCGTTCACTCCAGCTTACATCCTCAAGATCACATGGGACCACGTCATGCCCCCCGTCTACCAGGACGTCGACCCATCCCAGGTACAAATCAAGAACAAAGTCTTAATCGCAAGGAAACGTGACCTGGGGTTCTTGCCGTTACTGACTTTGTATTTAACAATCGCTCTCCTAACAGACCTAATAGTTTTTGTCTTTAATCTGACATGCGGCCTTAAAATACACTAAATTAGAGCAAACAATTTGATTGAAATCTGATTACTGGTATGTACTTTTTTTCAATAAAACTTCAAATTCTTGATTGTTTTTTCTGGCCTACAAGGATGGCTGCTTTTAATTGTTTATCACACAAAAACTATTTGATTAAATGTTTAATTTGGTTCCAATGGAGTCTTAGTTTTTTTTAAAGGTATTAAAAAGTCTATAAAAGGTATTACATTTTACTGTACATACCCTCTTTTATGATTTACCATAAGCTACTGTTGTCATAATACTGTAATTTCAAACTATGATATTAAGAGAAAGACTTGATACGATGCCAGGATTATATAAAAAAAAAGAAAATGATTACGGTAGTTTAATATTCCCAGTGTTTGCAGGGACACGCAGTGCTCTCCATTCACACTGATTCATGGAGCTTTTGTCTCACATGATATTGTTATTAGTAATTTGAGAAACTTTTGTTCATTTAAGAGCATTGGTTGTGTGGCTTGAGGAAGGTGAAACCAGCTCTTTTTCTCCCTCTGGTGGTTGAACACAGTATGTTACTAAAACTGAATCAGAAAACGTTAGCATAGGTCTGGTGAAAAATCTTTTTGAGTTTGTAATGTAATGTGACATTTTTTGTTCCCACATTGTTTCATATGCATTAGCAGCTTTTGTAATATTAGAAAACAATCTCATAAATATTTATCTCGTAATTACGAGAAAATATTTATTTTTTTGTGAGTACAATGGAGTGCCGTACAAACCAGATCCAGACCATTCTATGAGATTTATTGAAACTCTATATATTCATTATTCTAGCTAAATAAAATGACAACAATATCTACAGCTAAGATATATATATTTTTTACTTTCAAAGTTTTTTACATTTGTTTAGTATCACATGAACATTAATTAAATATTCTGCTTGGCCCATTTTTCTTGGCAGTGAACTTCCTGTTTAGCCTCTAGAATTCAGTTGTTGGACTTATTTTAACTGTCATTATATCTGTTTGAGATTGCCCAGCAAAAGAGACAAGCTAACATGTTAGCTATCTTAACAGAGCTAAACAGAAAGTGTGCTGCAACAAAAGTTGGTGGAGCAGAAAAAGGTGAATAGAAAGTGTCAAGACATTGGGCTCAAGTCTGGGTCATGTACCAATTCAGGGCCCCAAGTCCAAGTTCTTTGATTTTAGTTTCAAGTCTTTTCAAGTCTTTATATCAAATATGAAATACATCTCATATTTTCTCTTTATTTTCATTTGTTTTGAGGAGAAGCATTAAGTAATTTACAGTCACAAGGCTCCAAGTCTAAGTCAAGTCTAGAGTAACTGACCTGAAGTACAATCCAGTTTCTCATGTCCCATCTCAAATCAACAAATTAGTGACTCAAGTCTGACTCGAGTCAAACTGCAAGTCTCCATTCCAAAACTTACAAATCCACAACTCTGCTATAGAAATGATCTCATCTCATTATATTTCATTGAACACAAACAAAATGATATGTTACTTTGCTGGTTTTATTCTAACTTTGCAAACTGTCTTTCAGACCAACACCTTCCAATGCATCTTGACCACTAACGGCAGCCGCTCCTTTGCCCTGCTCAGATACGGGGACATGCTTTGGGGTCCGGGACAGAGGCAGTTCCACAACGCTCTGGTGGGCTACACTAACGGAACATACAGTCACATCGAGCCCACCATCCCTGCCGACAACCTATTCGGAGACGGGGGCAGATACCGACCCAACCAGTGGATCGGAACACTGGGAAAACCCGGAGAAATGGTGTACGATCTTTCAAATCCCTCGGGCGCAAGTGATGACCCGAAAATTAAGTGTCAGGAATGGGCTTTGAAGCAGCCGAACGCAAACGAATGGTCCTCTGGTCTGCCATCTTGTCCCTGCACCAAAACGCAAGCACTTGGGGATATGTCGTTTATACAGGAAGTGCTGGACCAAACGATAGAGGGACTGTGTTGAGGGCCCAGAGGTACGGAGGGCTCACCAGAAATGTTTTTAATTTTAAGTCTGTCCTGTCCAACTTGCACGGGTCGGGCAAGAGGTGCGTCTACGAGCTGGATGGAGATCTGCTGACCGGATACAGCGAACGCTACTTCACTGCAACAGACCAGCAAAAGCACATAGGTGAGAGGCTTTGTCATTAGCTACTCCTAATTTTTGAGATTTCTTTTGTCAAATTTCTTTTAAATATGTAGAATTTTTTTCTGATAAATACTTGCCTAAAAAGTTTAAAGGTACATGTTTAAACAGTTTATAAATGTGAATGTGATTGCTGCAGGTGTTCCCATTAGTGAGTAGATCACTCTTGTGAGCAGACTAAACTTGCAAAACAATGTATCTAAATCTAATATATACTACTCATAATACTATTTTATACAGTTGCTTCTAAAGTGACAAAGAATGATTTGATTGTTGATGTAATTTGTTTCTAAATTGATGGGTTACATTGTCAGAGCAGAGGCCTGTCTTACATCTGCAGGAAGACTGTTCCAGAACTTAACTGCATACAATTGAAACACTGACCCTTGTTTAGTTTTGGCACCAGCAGGAGGCCGGTCCATGTTTAGTCCTGACTCTGGCACCAGCAAGAGGCCGGTCCATGTTTAGTTCTGACTCTGGCAACAGCAGGAGGCTGGTCCCTGAGGTCCTAAGAGTTTGGGATGGTTCACAAAGCTTAACATGTCAGAATATATTTTGATCCTAGGCCATAGAGAGACTTGAACAGAGAGTTGTTTAAAGTCTTTTTTCTGAGCCACTGGAGCTAGTGCTTTGGTTTTCACATTTTCTGTATTTGCAGATGAGGACTTGCTGCCCTTCCAGTGGTGTTGCATCGACTCTCCTCTGTGCGACCTTTACCTCAAACAGCGCCCCCTGGATCGCTGCCAGGGGTACTGCTGGGCCAATCCCAGCAACTGCTCTACATCCACCAAGGCAGGACAAGGCGTTGGTAAGGCTTTACATATTATACATGAGAATCATGTTATGCAGCTGATTCATTTTATACATTTTTTTTCCCAGTCTATGGCAAAATCGACCATTTACATATTACTTTTTCAGAAGTAAAAAAAAAAAAAAATCTGAAAAAAAATGTATTGCCATTGTGATTGAACACACAAAAAATTGAAATCTTATTTACTACACAATTTTGAAATATGTGAAATTAAAATAAAGCAGAACAATTACTTGTGCAGTCGGAGCTGTTCAATTAATATTTACTTTTGCTGCTGGATGTGAGGACACTAACTACAACATCATTATTTATTAAATATATGTGCTAGAAAGTAGAAACTTTGCCCTTACTTCTTACCATTTTTGCTACTCAACCCATCTCTGGTTCTGACAAATCTTGTGAAAGATCTTTAGATGCATCACTGTGTTCAATTATATAGAGAAAAAGTGTTTATGAAGGCAACATGTTTGCACTGTCTCTCCTTCTACCAACTACTACTGATGTGTCCATGTTTGCAGCGATGGTGTTTGGCAGTCTCCACTTCATCACCTTCGACGGGACAGAGTACTCGTTCAAAGCTTTGGGAGAGTTTGTGCTGGTGCGCCTCTCCTCGGCCTCCGGCTCAAATATCTTCACCCTCCAAGGACAGAACGAACAGCTCCGCTCCAACGCGAACCAGCTCCAGCCGCAGGTCCCTGTGGTGGTGCGCATGGCCGCCTTCTACCAGGGCATCGGGAAGGTCAGTGTGAGAGAGAAAGGCAGGGCTGGAGGAGGACTCAACTTTACTGTACTTAAAATATGTCCTGAATAGATCGTATTTTTTATTGAAAATATACAAAACTCAACTGAAAAATATAAGTTCATATTTTATGAAGAGCTTGAGCTAACTGAATATCTATATACAGTATAACCTATACATAACATCTTTAAACTACTTATAAAATTCACTGTTGTCACTGTGGCCTAGGTCACACTTGAAAAGTGGTATTAAAAAAAATCTACTGTGATTTTTCTGGATATTTACAAAGAAAGTATAGCATATGCAGATCAATAATTCACATTTTGTTCATTGTAAAACATAAGAAAATGATCTAAAACAGATCGAAAATAAGAAAATAAGAGCTTGCCTCTTCATTGTAAAATTTTGTTTCAATAAGCCACAGATTTTAAATTACGATTCTTTTTTGTTACTCAGAATCTGAATTTTGAATAATCTCATCATACAGACAAGTGGGTGGGGATTGGTTGTAGGTGAAAACAGGGTTTTTCTGAGCTCAGCTGCAGGACAATACTAGATTACTTAAACAAGCAGGAATCAATCCAAATATGAACTTTGGATAAAATAATGATGAGAGACACTGTTATAACATGGTTAATATCCATGTTCCATTGGGTTCTTACATGATTAAATAAAGGTTAATCTGCGAAATAAAACATCAAATAAACATGCTATATTTTAGGGACTGAAAAAAATGTTCTTTTGTTGTTCTCAAAAAATGTTCTTTTGTGTTCTCAAAATTAAGTTGACTCGCTAGAAAATAAATTACGTAGTTCTAAGTAACTGTTGCTTTTGTGCAAATAACAACTTAACAATTTTATGTGAATAAAATCAAACATTATAAGACATTCTGGACAGTAAGTCTCAACCGGTCCAAAAAGGTACAGTCAGGATATTGGCTGAACCGGTATCATTGGACTGATAATTTCATGGATCTGTTCCGATTTTCAATAGCAGCATCAGATTGTTGCATCACTAGGCAAGGAGTCTGGTCATATAGGAAAACTGAGCGATTAGATCTTGATTTGAGAAGATTAGAATAGATAGATAGATAGATAGATAGATAGATAGATAGATAGATAGATAGATAGATAGATAGATAGATAGTAGATAGATAGATAGATTAAAATATCTGGCTGGTACAGTTTATTAGCAACATTCATTTAGTGTCAAGGCCAGCTTTAATTTGCTGTTATCCAATGATATGTTTGATGCAGGTGGAGTGGAGATGTTCAGAGACAGGAGAAGGTCTTCAGATGATTGTGGATAATGTCAACATTCCAGTCTCTGTTGGTAAGAACTGCTATTGTTTTAATTGTTTCTTTGTTAAAATGCATATGACAGGTTTAAGCAAATTTCTAAATTTTATTTGTTAGAATATTACCTCTTGTAAATATAAATGATAACTTTGACGATGGTAAATAAAGTTTGTGAAGAAAAGTTTCAGAATATTTTTAAAAATAACAACAAACTATTTTTTCTGAAGAAACACACTTTTATGACCCTGTAAACATAAGTTTAACCAAAGTAGTGTGTTCTAAGCCACCTTGCTGTGCAACACAGCTAGACCTTTACTTTAAAACACGACCAACTTTGGTTTCCTATTTCAGTCGATTCGGCCCCAGCTCCATTTGAACTTGACACCCCTGATCAATCACTGCTCTGTGGCCGTCATTGTAACAATGGATAAACTAATGATTAACTGCTGAGAGGAACTAGCTTTGAGAAAACACAAATGACCTCAGACTGTAAACAAGATTTTAAAATTGACAGATGAACTATTTCAGTTTGTAACTGTGGTATTGGCGCATTAGGCAACCTAAATGATCTTACATTTGTTTTTGTGATGCGATTAGGTCAAACTGGGCACTTTAACTCTGATTGTTTTGAGTTATTTATTTTCCCATTAGGTTTTACTGTACGTTTTCTTTCTCTTGTTTAGGAGTGGTGTACTCAGGTAAGAAGGACTTTGCCGTGCGTTGTCTGTCCGAGAGCCACTGTGTCGCGGTGTATTCGGGGGGGCTGCTCGTCTCTGTGAGGAGGGTGTCCGGATACAGAGAACTGTGGGCCGAGGTGGAGGTTCCTCAGAAGTTCTTTAATCGCACTGTGGGGCTGATGGGACTCTGGAGCTCCAACAGATCTGCTGACTTCCTCATGTCAGACGGGATACTTCTGGTGCCCCCCAACCTTGGCTCTCTTCCACAAGACAAGATCAATGCTTTTGGGATGTCATGTGAGTATATTAAAGACACATGTTATAGGGATTTTGCAGGGTCTTAAGAAAAAAAAGGTTTGAATTTAACTTCTTTATTTTTTGTTTGTTTATTTATTTTATTTTATTTACTTACTTTGTTGTTGTTGTTTTTTTACAAATGTAATTTATGTTTTCCTTTTTTTTTGCAATATATTATTATATATTATTGTACTTCCAAGATTTCAATTGTTTGGTCAGAGCTTATGAGTGGTACACTATGATTTTGTTCTCCAATAATAATAAAGATAATAATAATAATATTACATTTTATTTATAAAGCACCTTTCCTACACTTTGCAACTCAAACTGCTTTACAGCATTAAAATACAACAACACAAAATATAAATATGCATAAAAATACAGTAAAAACAATAAAAACAGTGAAACAAATAATTAAAATATTCCAGCCAAAGCACGTTTAAAAAGGACCGTTTTGAGCCCAGATTTAAAAACAGCCAAAGAAGAGGCCTGTCTTACAATCTCTGGCAAACTATTCCAGATTCTAGCTGCATGAAACTGGAATGCTGATTCTCCATAACCAGTCCTGACTCTGGGCACCAGCAGGAGGCCGGCCCCTGACATCCTCAGAGCACGAGATAACTCATAAGGCACAAGCATGTCGGAGATGTATCTTGGTGCTAGGCCATGGATAGATTTAAAAACAATCAGAGCTGTTTTAAAGTCTATTCTCTGAGCCACTGAGCCTGTGCAGAGACCTAAGCACAGGACTAATGTGATGGTACTTCCTGGTTCTGGTCAGGACTCGAGTAGCAGCTTTCAGGATGTACATCGTGTGGATAGGCCGTGAGCAGGTCGTTACAATAATCTAACCTACTGGAGACAAATGCATAGATAAGTCTCTAAGTCAGGTTTTGACACTATACTTTTGATTTTGGCAATGTTTTTTAGATGGTAAAAAGCTGCTGATGTAATTGACTTGATGTGGCTGTTAAAATTCAAGTCTGAGTCCATTATTACCCCCAGATTTTTCACTTGACTCGACGGTTTCAGAGAGAGAGATGTGTCTAGGGTTTTTGATTTTACACCGCTATGCATTATCAAACACATGTATTATACTTCTATCACTCTTTGACTCTTTGAACTGTGCATCCTCGGAGCATTGTCTAGTGCCTCTCCCCTGAGCAGGCATATAGCTCGAGCCGGCTCTGGTTCAATCCACCCATTCTTCTTCTCTCACACTATTTCTGTGTGTTTCATTTTTGTGTTTACAGGGGCGGTGCCGGTGCCAGAGTCCCTGCTGCTGTCTCTTCCTCCTGGACCCTTCACCCCCGTTTCACTCGAAGACCTGCTCCAGAGCGCGGGCCCGTCCCGAGTGGAGGAGCTGAGGACCGCGTGCTCTGGGAACATGCAGTGCGTCCACGACAGTTTAGCCACAGGAGACACAAACCTGGGCAAAGAGGCAGTGACGGCCAAGGAGAGATACAAGACTACAGCGCAACTTTACGGTAAGCTCTGGCTGCATCTACACTACATGCATCTTGTAAATAGAGGTAGGCAATAAGCGTCAAATTTTAGATCATATTGTGAATGTTGTTTTAGAGATATGAGTTAAATATTGAGTATTTTGTTGTACTGTATTTCGGCTGCAACAAGTTAATCAATTAATCGCAACTAGATGATTATTGAATTATTCATCAACTAATTTAGTAATGGAATAATCGTAAACTGGTCTTTATAGGTTCCCAACCATGCAGGAACTGAAAAAAGAAGTTTGATAAACTCCAAGAAAAAAACACAATCATAACTAAGTCAGTGATGCTAGTACAAAATGATTTGAGTAAATGTGACTAAAGTTGAATAATTCAGAAAATTCTACAAATGCACTCTGCTAATACAGTAGAACTAGACGAGTGTTCCATTGGCAAATCTTATTTTAAGGCAGTAAAACAAGGATCAAATTAAAATAAATGCTCATCGGTTATGAACTAATTATCTATTTTATGACCGTTTATTTTATTTTTTTTTTCAGTTTTTGTTTGTTTTTGTCTGTAAAACTTGGCCACACCTCCAAAACGTCCATGTGTGTCAGTACTTTAGTTCTGTCTGAATCAAAATTTGTCAAAAATCTTGTAGTCACATGATTTTTACGTTCTAAGCAACAAATTGATTAATCGAAAGAATAATCGCTCAACTATTTGATTACCAAAATAATGATTTTTGCAACCTTAATTGTATTCTATTTTTACTGTTGACTTTCTTAATATAAGATTTGCCAATGAAACAATTAAGTTTTTTTTTTTATATATATATATATATATATATATATATATATATATATAAATAGTTATAAAATGCATTTTCATTTTCTTGCTTCAAGTAAAAATAGATATATTACAGAACACAAGAAATACCACTCATTTCAAGTACTTATGAACTGCATTAGGATTAAGTAAATTTTCCCATGTAAAGCAAAGTCAAAGTTAAAATAATTTGAGCCGAAACATTTATCTAGATTTTTGTCAATATCGTGCTGTCCTACTTGCTAACCACAATGACGATTTTAAATGAATTCCCTGTTTTTAGTATTTAACTCTTGTATGTTTTGTTTTTTTTCCAGGAAACATGCCTCCTATAGTGACAGAGCCTCTGGAGATCTGGGCCAAAGTGAACTCCACAGTCACGGTCCAACTTTCGGCCCGAGACTCGAGCGGGGACGCCATCTCCTTCTCCGTGGTGTATTCCAGATCTGTGCGCGTCACTCTGAACGGTAAGGCCAGCACAAGAAATCAAACACTTTTTTACTGGACAGTTTAAGTCAGAACCGAGTAAACTATGGCCCAGGTGGTAGATGCAGCCCTCGGCACGTTTCGTTGAGTCCCCCAACAAGTTTATGAGAATAAGTTTTATTCCTTGAATTGAATTGATTGACTCTTAGCTCTAAAGCATTTGTCTCTAGCTGTATTCCTAATAAATATTACGATAAAATAACAAAATAACATTTTAATAAGCTTATGTTATACAGAAATATTGCAAAAGATACATTTCAAGACTCAAGATACTACATATTTACCTTAAATTTCAAAAATGTTGACAAACCTATTTATTTACGGATGTAGATTATTTGTTTCAAACTGTTTTGGACTTGTTTGATGAGGTTAAGAACAATTTATGTACCTCATTGATACATTAACTTCAATTTTTTAAACCAAATTCTCTTACATTTGGTCAGAAATTCTTTCATATTTTTATTGTTTTATAGTTTAATGGTATTGTTTGTTTGAACAGTTACTTTGGTAGCATTCTTACTTTAACACAGATTTTATCGATAACTCTTTATTTTCAAGCAATTACACTATATTTGATTATGCTAAGAAATGAATACAAAGTGAATAAAACTGGCACATATTCAACAGAGATAAAAATTATACCAAACATCATAAAATTCACTGTCATGTAATGTTTTATCTAGTGATCATCTAAAAGTCAAAAGATAGAATTGTGACTTCCCAATCTTGATGTTGTTAATATGAACGTTTATTGTAGGTTATTTATTTAGACATACTGGTGGTGACTCATATACTTTCTCCACAGAAAACGGCATGTTGTCCTGGACGCCCCTCAGCACCACCGCCGTTCAGATTCAGTTGAAAATAAGCGACTCAAGCTCCACCACTCTGTTCGTGCCCACCATCAAACTGTGCAACTGCGTGAACGGAGGGACCTGCCAGTACGACACGCCCACACAGAGCCAGCTGCTGGGAAAGTTCCTGGTAAAACACATATTAAAGCTTTTAATCGTGTTGTAATACTTTAATTAAAACATACTCAGAATATAATATTTCATTCACATTTGTTTCTTGAAAAATGTTGAGAATGTAAACTCAGAAGATATGTATGAACAGATGAAGTGGTTGATTATTGGTGGTCTGAGCTGATAAAGAATATAACAATTTTTTTTATTTCGGTCCCACCTTAGGTCTATTCATGTGAGTTTGCTATAAGAGCTTGTGTTTACATTCTACTAGTTGATGGGCAAGAGTAAGTTTTTCCAGTTAATAGCATTGTGATTTCTATTATATCCTATATTCTAAAACAAATGTCCTATAGAAAGTTGTTATGTCACATTAGAGCTGTGCAATATATCAAATTTTAGATAATATCGTCAATGTTGTTTTAAGGGGTATGCAAAAATTGAATATCGAGTATATCGTGCAGTAAAAACATGGAGCAAAAAGAGCTAATTTACAAAAAAATAAATTTAAAAGTGATGATATACTCTTAAAAATAAGGCAAGTTTAAATTTATACTGTATCAGAATCTGTGCATTAAGCAATTCAAAGAGTTTTATTAAACAGGAAAATTATTTTTATGATGGGAGAGCTTATTTGTGAAAACTTGAAAATAGCCTGAAAAAAAAAAATATGAAAACAAGGGGACTGTGTGTGCCTAGAATTAGTATTTAACATTTTTTTTGGTAGATTTTTGATTGGTTTGAACCTGACAAGTATAAAATATCAAATTTTTCGCATCTTCAAAATCTCGCACACGTTCAAATCACGTTAAACATTACATCATTCAATACATTTTAAACATAAATATTTATGGTTGTTGTTTTTCCAGTGAACTAATTTGAACACAGATTTTAACACATTTATGTTGAACTGACAAAATATCCTATTATCGTCATCGAGATTCGCCAAAAAATTATCGAGATTTTCATTTTGTCAATATGCCCAGCCCTAGTCACAAGAACACAACCTGTTTGTTAAGGAAGCATAAGTGTTGCACCAGCGTGTCTAGAGTTGTGCAGAAAGGCAGGAGTCTCTGATGTTTGAGGCAGGAGAGGATTGTTTACCATCAGTGCAGGACCCAGCGGCTTGAATACCTAATACATTGGCAACTATAGGCTAACCAACACTGAATATGCTTCCATACAAGAAGGTTTAATAAGGGGAGCAACCTGGGACAAGCTGGTCGAGATGAAATGCATAGCAGACAGCTTTCGAGTTGATTTATTGTTATTATTACATTTATTTTGGTCACTTTTTGATCCTGAATCCATGTGAACTGCTCATGCATATACTGTACAAGTGGAAGTGGTTCTCAACCTGGAGGTCGGATCCCCATAAGGGTTGTGAAAGGATTTTGGGGTCCCCTGATCATGTAAAAAATTAACATTAAGATCTTAAACAAGATTTGACAGATTCAAATACAGTTGGCCTAAAAGATGAATTGGTACCACTTTATTTAACTACACCTTACTTGGCCTTAGTAAACCATGAATAAAGCATAAACAAAAACCTTAAATATTCATGAACAAATGATTAATTAATGAATAAAAAATGTATTAATGCTTAGTAACTACTAAACTAAAACCTAAGTTTGGATTTAGGGTTAGGGGGCAGGATTGTAGTAATTAAGTAGTTACTAAGCATTAATAAACTTTTTCATCTGTTAATTAATAATTTGTTCATGATAAATTAGTCTTTATTAACTGTTATTAATGATTTATTACGTCTATTTTTTGTAGTTATTCTAAAGTATTACCGATTCATTTATTTTGGCTTATGTCTTCAAATTAAAACCAAAGAAAAAACTAGACTAAAGACTACTTTATCACTTTGCTGGTAGCTAACATTTTGTGTTTGGGGGTCACCTCAATAGCTATGGTTGTTATTTTTGGGGTCCAACTGAATAAGTTTGAGAATCACAGTGTTAAAGAAGTACAAATTCTGTAATAGTTGGATGGCACCCATCATATTTACAGCTAATCTCATAGCATGTCAACAATGATAAAACAGCTGGTGGCCTTAAATGACAAATATGATGTATTTTCTTTGTGTTTTCTCTCCTTTAATCTTGTTCTTGAGCACCTCTACTTTTGAAATCCCATGCACTAGTAGTAGTGACACATGACAGTCATATGTTTCCCGCATCAAAATTGAGTTAGAGCTCTTTCTACTGACTACAAAGGAAATTACACAGGGTAAACAATCAAACTGGATCATATGGAATAAAAAACAGGATGGAAGATCTTTGAGATCTATGTATGACATCACAGATCAGGACAGTCAGATCAGTGTTTTTGGGTGAACATAAAGTATCTCCCCGTCAAAACTTCAGCTGTATTTGATGAGGAAGCAATTTAATTTAATTAATTGATTTAAAAACTCAGAATGTAAATTTTGCATTATGTGTTCCCTTTAAGACTCCCTTTAAGGCACGAGATTGAAATTGCTACAACATATTGATTCCATTAATATAATATATGGTTTCAATACTAGCTTTAAAATAAATGATCTGATGATTTGATGATTTTCAAACATTTTGTTTTTTGCAGATTGTGGCTTGTTTATGCCCTAACGGATTTGGAGGAGCGTTCTGTGAAAAGCGTACAAACGTTTGTAACGGGCTGCCCTGTTACCCGGGGGTGGCCTGTGTGCCCCTCAATACAGCCGGAGACTTCAGCTGCGGGCCGTGTCCCAACAATACAGTGGCCAACGGAAAAGAAGGATACAAGTGTTTTGAGCAAGGTCAGTCACAATCACATGATCATTTATCTAAGAGGAGTGTGCAAAAACAAATTGATTTAAACTGTCCAACGTACAAAGCTTTTTTTTTAAGCACAATTGGCTTATAGGGTTCTTATTTGGAAATACAGTAAGAGCCCAATGCTAAATGGCAATTATATGTGCTCTATTTAAGCTGGGGAAGCCTAATAAACTTATTACAACTAATAATCAAAAAGTCACACAATTAAGTCTTCTATCATGCAATATTGTGTAGTTAATGTATGTATGTATTTGTTATTTTTTTCTACCTAAATTAAGGCTAAATAACGTTATAGGCCTCATTTCAGCTGCAGGGTTATTCAACTTTATTTTACAGAAGGACAGATTTTATCGAAGATCATGGCTTCTAGGTCGGGTAGTTGCTCAATACGTCACTTTATGTATTAAAAATTAAATATTCAGAGAGCTAGACTTGTTTTTATAGTGATAATAACTAATGCTGCTGTCTATTTTTATTGCCTGATTTGGCACCCGAGCCTTAAGTTGATCCTAGCATGTTGATCCTAAGGTGATCCCAGCATGTGTACCATGTTTAAATATTTGTAGTTTTCCCCTCTGTCATAGTAGCTTACAAAAAGAACTGTATGTCCTGAACAACTCACTACCTCTGAGGTTTAACTGTCTTCTTAGTCTAACTCATAATCTCACTGCATGTCAGGACTCTTTGTGCTGTAAGACCCTTAAATATTGTTGTCCCATAAACAAAAAGGCTAAGGCGTGCACAAACATGACACAACTGATGTAGGCACTAAATGTAAAAATTTTTTGAAGATGTTTTATGAGCATCTTCCAATAGAAATATAAGTTCAAAACGCTCACTAATAGCACAAGCATTTTTTTTCATTTATACTCAGAATTTAGTAACTCGACTCACACCAGATGGATATGTTCTGAGCTCCGATTTGAGTTCTTTCACAATAGGTGTGTTCAAGATGCAAAAATTCCTGCTGGATTGCAGACAAGAGCTGCAGACCGCTTAAGGCAAGGGGAGGAGATTCAAGTAGAACACTTCTTGTGCTCAAGAACATTCAGGTTCTGCAAAGTCATGGAGACAGCACAGCTCTCACGTTTGTTCAAAGTGTTGCACTGAATAAAACTACATACAACTTTGCAAAAAACGTTTATGCTTCTCTCACAAATCACAAACTCACTCACACATCACAAGAATAAAGAGCTCATCATAAAGTTCACACACTTGAGCTCTGTCTGTGAGAAAGTGACTTTCAGTTCATCAACATCATGTATTAATAATGCTGTGTGCAATGTACAACATCCTGGGTCTTTTCTCACTTAAGATTAACATGTGTGATGTTAAAAAATTTTCATATATAAATATATAAATATATATATATAAATAGTTAAAGACAGAGGAGGAGAAACTGCATAGCGTCGAGTTTGATCAAAGCCAATCAGCTGTCAGTCTACTGCACTACATTTCCCATCATGCATCATGGCTATGAAGTCATCGAGGCAGTGAAGTCAGGCAGAAGCTGCTTTTTCTCGCCTCGACAGTTTGTCAAGGCAGCTGTCAGACCTAACCACCCGACAGGCTCAAGCTGCCTGGACTGTCTTGACCATCTTGAACACACCTATTATCCATTCGGGAAAAGTTGTTTAAAAAGGATGTTTAATGAAATAGTTCTAGCTTCATAAACAAGTACATCCATAGGAGCTTTTGCTTGATTCAGGTACTACTTGCTGTCGTCTTTGTTAATAACCCCCTCAGTCTGTCCTGCTTCAATATGATTGAGCCATAAAAAACATTGGTTCAGACAGCAAACCAATCGACTAGTGGGGGTATAGATGTAATCTCTTGAGTTTGTGAATTCATAAACACCAAATCCATCTGACTGACCAGGTTGGGAATTCAATCAATTGAATTGACAATTGAGGCCTTATGTTTGTGTTTTCAGACTTCTGCAAGCCACCTCACACAAACCCTTGCCATGCAGACGCCATCTGTACAAGTACAAAGTCCAACTACAAATGCACCTGTAAACCAAACTACGCTGGAGACGGCATTACCTGCACAGGTCACTAAATATGTCACTTTAATATCAAATATGCTTCCTTCAATCTAAACATTTCTCTCTCTTTGAATCCCAGATATAAACGAGTGTGCAGATCTCAGTACTTGCCCAAATGCAAAGTATGAATGTAAGAACACGCCTGGCTCCTTTGAATGTGTTTGCAGATACTTGGACAGCACCACCCAGGGATGTGGTATGTAAAGTTTAATTCTGTATACAGACATTTAATGGATTCTTTTTTGTCCACCATCTGATTCAAAAAACGATCAAGTTTGTGGAACTGTTCTGGGATGAATCAGACACACATCCTTCCAAAAGTAATCAGACTTGATATAGCAGACTTTTTTTTTTTATACAAGTCCCTAAAACTAAATGATAGTGAAAGTAGATTCAGATTTTAAAGAAAATTGCCAAGATCAAATACCAAATCAAGTGTCATTTAGGCCAGCCTCCAGAAATCTTAAATGCACTTCAAAGCCTGATATTTTTTAATGCAAAGCTTGTTCTCACTTATAATAATAATGATCATAATCATAATTCTCATAATCTTTTATTTGGATACGTAGCACTTTTTTATATTCTAATAAAATACTAATAGTATAATCATATAAAATGTAAAAAAAACACATTACATAATAGCCATAAAAAATAATACAAATATTAAAATAAATACAGCATAATATATTTTCCTTATATTTTTTCATATGCATTCTTAAATTATTTATTTAATTTTGCCACACTTTGTTCATAAAGTTTTGCTAAAAATATAATTTGAAATGAGCTATTTTTATAATTATTATGGTCATTTGTTGTTTTCTTCAAATTCCTGCTCATCGAAAGGTTGATGAAATGTAACTCTTTCAGAATAGTTCATTCAACTGTTCTACCACTAGAGAGCAGTGTTGTTGGAAAGATTTTATTATTTATCGAAATGTATTAGACATAAACAATATTTTATACATTTATTAAATACATAGAAATATAGTTTTCTTTCATTGATTGTAGGTTGAAATGTAAAACTGTCATTTGTTATGTAAAATGGTCTAGAATGGCAAAATGTCTTATGTTTCTATATTGCTAATCGATAACTATGCACTATATTTCTTTACTTGTAGGTGACTCTCCTAATCCTCCAGGTAAATAAAAAAAGATTTAAAGAAAGAGTTTTGATTAGTTATTTTTACATTATAGTAACTTTTTTTTGTCATTTTTCTAGGCTCAAATATTTTCAGCGTGTCTGTGGGCTGGTTGCAAAACAATGGAATCAAAGAGGTTTATACAATTTGTTTAAATTGTTTCTATTTTTAGAGGTTCATATAGGCATATATAATTTAGTCATGTGTTTTTAAGAGTAGCACCCTTATTTATGCAAAATAAACTAAATTGTCCAGCTAGATTCTCCTGATCATGCCTAAAGTGTATCTGCAGATTATGATTCAAATTATCATTCTTATTTCAATTTCCTATTCAGTCTTCAGGATATTAACATTTTTGTTTCTTCTTCTTCCAGCTGCAGAGTCTCTTGTCTTCTGGTTTCGAGAATAAGTTTTACAACGCCAGCGAGGTTTCACCAGGAGAGTATCGAGTCAATGTCTCCAGTGACACTCCACACTGGTACATAGAGGACTACATGACCCGAGCCAGCAGCCAATACAAAATGAAGTCTGTGAAGGTTGAAGGTAGTTTTTATGATTGTACAAGAATAGTACTTTTCATTTGTGGTAATATCATTTGAATAAAAGTTTGACCAATATCCAGCTGCTTTGAATTGTATTTAGGCAAGAAGAAATCACAAAATATTAAAACGATGTGACTTTTTGTCTCTTTTCAGATCTGGATGAATGTGCGACTAAAGTGGCAGTTTGCAAGGAGCCTTCTGTGTGTAAAAACACGTACGGAGGATATAGATGTGTTTGTAACGGGGAACATGGACGTGGACAAAAACCAGGATTGTGTCATAGATCCCGTAAGTTGTCTGCTGTTGTTTAGGTCAGTGGTTCTCAATCTGAGAGTTGAAAAGTGATTTCTGGAAGTCCCCTGAAGTGTAAATAATTAATAATATCTTAAACAATTTTTAAATGCAATGATACATGTAAATGTAGATAGATGCCTATTAATAATAACATAAGACTAAACAGTACATTAGACTTTGCATGTATATGTAGCCGTAGCTTACAACAGCTGAATTGATCAAATGATATTTAAAAGTCTCAAAAAATACTTTTGTTGTGTTGTTTTCACGTTGGATTGAATTGTTGCTTTGCAGTCATGCATTATTCTTACAACTAATAAGAGTAACATTTGGTTTTTAATATCACAAAAAAATACTAGGGAGAGCGGGGTTAGTTGTCACACGGGTAGGTTGTCACAATCACTGTATTCAGCTTGTGAATGGTGCATCTGAAAAAAGTCTGATTAATGAACCAAAATTCACTCGCTAAAACATTGTTGTAAACATTTTTTCAAGATTGTGATAAAACGAAATAAAAAAAATGTATAACAAAAAATAAATTTTCAGATGTTGAGAAAATATATAACATTCTTAAATCAAAATAAAAACAGACATCAAAAATCAAACCAAAGACAAGACACATTTGTCATCGTCTCTCATTGACAGAACATTGTGACAACCAACCCCATGAGGTGTGACAACCAACCCAGACTTGGGGTTGGTTGTCACAGGTGATCAAATAATATTTAATGATCAATAACTTTTGATCAGAATAAGACAGAGAAGACTTTGAACTTTTCTCTGTTGGTTCATGTGAGATTTGCTGTTTTTTGAGAAATTCAAATCAAAGTAAAAAAATGTGACAACCACCCCCGCTCTCCCCTAATATCTAAAGATCGCACAACGTAATAATTCTTTCATTTGTGGGAATTTACAGTACTACATTTGTGAAACTATAAAAAACAGAAGTTACCACAAACATTATCTAAGAAAAAAAAGAAAAGAGAAAAGTTACCCACGATGTTTTTCTTGGTATAAGATTAACAAGCGCTAACCTTGGACTCTAACCGTCCAGCTCATAATGGTTTAAGATGAGACTAAGCCATAGTTAAGGCTGTCCCTTAAATGACATTTAACCCAAAAAAGAGATAAAACAAAGCTCATGTACCACAGTTTGAGAAACAATAGTTTAGTCCATTTCAGGAGATTTTAATATTCATGTGACTAATGTCTGTGTTTTATGTTTACATTTGCAACTGTTTATCTTTTTTTACATTGGCAAAGACATTTTTAGCTTTTGTGCAGCATTAGCATATCAAGATGGATTTGATTGTTTTGCCTGTATCATTTCCTTTGCTTTCTGTAGATGGAACTCTAACTCAATTCCTGAGTGGGGAGCACAAGACCCAAATCCTAACGCATGATATTTGTGCTTTAATATAACAATTTGCGCAAACCATTTCTCTGTTTCTGCTTACTTTTACAGGCAGTGTCACAAGCTCAAACCTTGACCTGATTTTGGGGCTGGTTTTGGGCCTGGGAATCCCTCTTCTTCTGCTGTTATTGGCCCTGCTGGCTTATTGCTGCTACAGGAGGAGGAAAAAGCCAACGCAAAGTAAGTAACAACACAATGCATTTTCATAACGTTAATGAGAACAAGTGGTTAGAAAATAAGTGAATGAATGCATCAGACTCCTGTGCAGGATTTAAACGCTGCATGTCGCCGGTCGCTTCAGCTGCTTTTGTCTCCAGTGTTGAGCTTCTCGTTGGAGGATGATCTGCCCACTCTCAACTATATTAAACAAAAAGTCTTCCTACAACAGCTTTGGTCGTAGTTATGAAACAGCACTGAGTAATGCACGCGGAAAAAAACGGCACAGCTACATGAGTTGAAATGACTGCAGAAGCAAAAGACCCAAGGCAGCATGAATCTAAACCAGGGGAGAAACAAAATTGAAATGCTGCTACTACTACTACATCTCACTGCAATTTGTAATTTTTCTTTTTGAGTAGATTTTAAACTAGTTATAATCAGATAGGTTACTGAGTACAGCATCATAGCATGGTAATAGTGCATATCCTGTTTTTTTAGAGAATAAACTCAAGCACCAGTGATGCACCGATCTAGCATTTTCTAATACAATAATTTGGCTTTAAGTATCTGCTGATATCTGATATCAACCGATTCAAGACTGAAATACCCTATTTTTCTTATCAAAACATGAGACATTTGGTAAATGGCAATTGATGTCACCGAATGCAGCGACCTATGTCTATCTGAGACCAGAAGACGTTAGTGCAAGGCTATTCAACATAAGGCCCGGGGGGCCAGATCACGCACTCCAATTAGTTAAATCCGGCCACAACCCATTTTCCAAACAAAAACTATTTGTTCTCACCTACTGGTTTAATTCTAGGTTTGCACTATGTTACTAGCTTGTGCCTGACTTAATATTTGTTTAATTCTTCTTCAGACATCATTTGGTGCTAGCTCAGACCTGGTTTGTTTGTTTGTTTGCTTATTGTTTAAAAAAGCAAATGGTAAAGCAGAGTAATGTTGTTTCTCTACAACATTCTAACGCAGGTGTTGTTTACAATGTTAAGACGTTTCTCCATTTGTCTGACTGCAAATTGTGCTGACCCAAAAAAAGTGGTGGTCCGGCTTACACCTCCGGTCCAGAAGTCAAGGCTCATCCAAAAATCTGGACCTCGAGAAAATAAAGTCGAATAGCCTTGCGTTAGTGCATAACTTCGGATAGAGGAGTTTTGGCCCAACTAATTACATGGTCGCTAACTCCCTAGTGTGATGTCATCATTTATGAACAGGAAGTGCATTTTTTTTTAATCCTAAAAATGGCTTAACTGGGATGAACTTTGTGCAGTGTTTAGTTAAATCTTAAATATACTGCTCTAAACTTTGTTTTAGTGAAATGAGTACTTCAACCTGTCACAGACACTTTCAAGTTTCAGACCCTGCGGCACATATAATGACATGACTGATTTATGTATTTTTTGTGCCACTGCAGACGTGAGGCTTAAATACAAGACACACGTGAGAAAATAACACAGAGTAAACAAACTATGTTAAAATCTGCTGCATATATACAGTTAAATAAAAATTTGGGGTAACCAACTTTTTAGTCACAAATTAGTTAAGCTGAGATTTTCCACTAAAACGTCTATGATAAATGCAGCATTTTTTTTTTTATTAGACACTGAGTACCTTTTGAATTGATTAATGAAGAGTTTTAGTTCTAATAATGAGCTGTAAACTGCACTCTGATTGGCTGCGCTTGGGTGGTCCTCTCCAGTTTTCACTTTGCTGTTTGTAGAAAGAACTTTACAAGCAGCAATTGCAACCAAAATGAATACATGTCAATATTAAATGTTTTGAAGGATTTATGAGAGAAAGTTGCAGTGTGAAAATTAGCTTCCCCACCTTTAAACAATGAAGAGGCGTATCAGTTTTGCGCAATTTGAACAAGAAGTCAATGGACCTGTTCATATTTTGCAGCAGTTTTGATCTGTTTTGTGTTTTACCATGAACAAAATATAAAATCTATGACCTGCATATGTCATAGTTTCTTCCTAAATACATAGAAAAAAGCACAATATGTCTCCTTCAAACTAGATCAGTAGCCAAATCTAGACTCTGCACCGAAGTCACAACATCCGTGTCATGTTTTGCAGCGCATAATTGTGAACGTGCTCATGCGTGATGCGTGCGCTGTGCTGTGCGTGCGTGTACAGATGTTTGGCATTTCGACCAGGTGTTAGTGGGACAGAGGCCTAATCCCCCTGATGACTGGCCCGCTTTCTCGTCCTCTCCTGTCCCTCCGCTGTGGACCCTATGGATATAATGGCCTGCATAGAGGGATTATGTCGTTAGATTAGATTGAGTAAGCAAAAGGAGAGGTTCGTGGGTTGTTGTTATGAGGGGAAAAAAAAAAACTGATGAGATGCCTGGATTATCATTTCATGTATAATCCTGCATGTATCAGATATGATGGAGGGTTTTATTACATGTTTACAATATCAAACATCGGGGGGATACAGAGCGTGTTGTCTGAAAATGGGTTTATGCCTCTGGCCATTATTATGTAAAGCTATGGTGTAGTGTTGAATCATATTATGTAAGCTACTTGAAAGGCATTAACTAGAGATTTTGTATACATTGGAAAAAAAAAGCTTATAACATAGAGCTGGGCAATATATTAACAATATATTGTCTATTGATATATTTTTCTGGTTGAGATGTAAATTTAGTCATATTGTAAATATCAAGAAAATTTAATCCTGTGTAAATAGAGCCAATAAAAATATCAAAGTTGGTCACAGATAATGAAAAAAACAAACAAAACAAAAACTCAATGGTCGCGATTTGAGTGCTGTGAGTGCAGCAGGTGTGGTGCCCACCAGATGTGTGGGGTACAATTTCAATTATTGAACCATTGGCCTATGTGACACGTCTGTGACACGTCTGTGACACGTCTGTGACACGTGAGCATTGCAATAAGATCACAGGCAAAAGTTACTGTAGCAGCAGCTTCAGTTTGGAAAAAACTCTATTAATAAAAATCTATTTGGTAAAAGTTTATTCAAATGACAAACTTTAACAACTTTGTCTAAAAATGTGTCTTTTCTTTTACATAAAGCCTGTTGACTTAATATAAAAAAGAATTAGATGCAGAGTGAACATGAGACAGTGTTAGTGTGAATGCAGCTCTCCCCACGACACAGATACATGGGATAAAGCCAGGAGAGAGTGGTGCTGCGTGAACTCCGGTCCCTTTTGGGTCAGAGCGGGCCGCAGACGCGCACCAGGCCTCTGGACGTTTCTGACCAGAGGCTGTCAATTTTACGGCGGTGACCACTGTGAGTGAGCACGAGGAAGCTACACGGAACCGTTTGGAACAGTCTGGACCAGAGCCCCGCGCTGTGCTTTACCTGGACCACCGCGCGCATCCAGACACCAGACGGATGGACACAACCCCTCGCTCGTTTGTTCAAGGGCTGCAGACGCGGTCACGCACTAAGGACCCTCCGCGCACATCACACCGGGACCGGGGGCCTGGTTACCAGCAGTTGTCTCATTCACAAGGATTATAACAAGGACACACAGCTGCTTTTTTTAAATAAACTTTTCACGCACGGATCAAGATTCTCAGGTAAGTCTTCACACAATAATAACTGAATTATTATTGCCGAATTCAATAATAATTCTGTTACTGTGTTTGAAAAAGGCACGTTAAATGCCGTTATTGAATTAGGCAATATATTTGTAAAATAAAATGAATTCACTTTAGTCAGACTTGGCTTCAATAAGTTTATGTTTTTCCTTTAACAATATTCTGTTTTATTGACCTAAAGTTATAATAAAATGATCTGATGCTCGTGATAAGACTTACCTCAGAATCTTGATCCGTGCGTGAAAAGTTTATTAAAAAAAGCAGCGGCGTGTCCTCGTTATAATCCTTGTGAATGAGACAACTGCCGGCAACCAGGCTCCCGGTCCCGGTGTGATGCGCGCGGAGGGTCCTTAGTGCGTGACCGCGTCTGCAGCCCCTGAACAAACGAGCGAGGGGTTGTGTCCATCCGTCTGGTGTCTGGATTCGCGCGGTGGTCCAGGTAAAGCACAGCGCGGGGCTCTGGTCCAGACTGTGCCAAACGGTTCCGTGTAGCTTCCTCGTGCACACTCACAGTGGTCACCGCCGTAAAATTGACAGCCTCTGGTCAGAAACGTGCAGAGGCCTGGTGCGCGTGGCCGCGGCCCGCTCTGACCCAAAAGGGACCGGAGCTCACGCAGCACCACTCTCTCCTGGCTTTATCCCATGTATCTGTGTCGTGGGGAGAGCTGCCTTCACACTAACACTGTCTCATGTTCACTCTGCATCTAATTCTTTTTTATATTAAGTCAACAGGCTTTATGTAAAAGTACACATTTTTAGACAAAGTTGTTAAAGTTTGTCATTTGAATAAACTTTTACCAAATAGTTTTTTTTTTTTCCAAACTGAAGCTGCTGCTACAGTAACTTTTGCCTGTGATCTTATTGCAATGCTCATGTGTCACAGACGCGTCACATAGGCCAATGGTTCAATAATTGAAATTGTACCCCACACATCTGGCGGGCACCACACCTGCTGCACTCACAGCGGTGCTCTTGGAGAGAGCGCACTAGTGGCCAACAGAGGAATAACTAAGACTGCCCGCTAAGATCTGAGGGCAAAATCGCGGCCAATATGTTATACAGTAGAAACATTACTGAACTATACTGAAAGGATAAATCAATCAATCAATCAATCAATCTTTATTTGTATAGCCCTTTACAACACAAAAAGTGACCAAAGTGCTTCCCATTAAAACATAATAGAATACAAAATACATACAATCAGTGCACAGTAACAGTAAAAGAAAATATCTAAAATAGACATGTTACTACATTGCTGAATGTTAAAAGCCATCCTGAACAAATGTGTTTTGAGCCTTGATTTAAAAAGGCCAAAGTCTGTGATGGTGCGAATATCAGTTGTGTTATGCATAGAATTTATGATTAACAATATTAATACCGATGCATTTTCATGACACCCAAAGACACTTCATTATTCATTCACTCCACTCTTGATTGCAGTAGGCTACCAATGTAGACACAGTTGCCCTGGGGCAGACTGACAGAAGCAAGGCTGCGATTTTGCGCCATCAGCAACTCCAACCACCACCAACCATTCACACTGCGTCTATGCTAAATGTGGGTGATGTGTCTTGCCTAAAGACACATCAATAAGTTTCTCCTCCAGCTGTTCCACTGTGGTTCATTCGGTCTCCCATCCAAGTACTGCCCAGGCCCAACCTTTGTAGCTTCTGAGATAAGACAGGATCAGGCTTTGACAAGCTTGTATGGCCACTGGTAGTCCATTGAAAGTACCCGAAACTCAGTTTTTGTGTGATCTGACCATGTTTGAGCCTAAACTTAAAAATTGTTAATGAGATCATGCGAAGACCAACTTTTTATCTGAAAAACAAAGAAAAACAGTGTAAAATGCTAAATAAACTCTAAAATACAGTATTTAGGAAATTAACTCACTCTAATATTTGCATTTGTCCTACAAAAGTCTGAATAGTCTAAATAAGAAAATGATCAGCTTTGCCAAGTTTTTGGTCTCAATTACCTGTTTTGCACATGAGCAAATGCTTGATAAATCTGGCCCAATATAGTGTTAAAATTTAGTTTAATAGGCTTCTATCACAAAATGCAGCAGTTATCACTTTCATCCATAATAGAAGCTCCTGGGTTTGTCTCATGATGCTCGTTGAGTTTGCATGCTCTCCCCGTGTCTTCGTAGGTTTCCTCGAGGTGATCAGATTTCCCCAACACTAAAAACATGTCCTCTTCAGGACGTCTCTAATAAAGAGGTTCTTTTCTCACTGTGTCATTCCTGATTAAATTAAAGTCAACAAATAAAACTAAAAAGATAACTACCCTGTTCATTGTCTGCAGGATGTGTCACCTTTTCAATTGACATGAACTTTTAACAACAACAACAAAAACAACAACAACAAATAAGCAGCTTTTGGCTATGTCAGAAATACATGTGAAATTGTCTTTTATTATGTATGTAACAATCATTTATTTTGTTGAAATTAACCACAAAGGTAATTGTAACTGCAGCCCATATCAGAAAATGTAAATATACAGTATATATATTTTTAATTGTAGCATTTCAATTATTTCCTAACAACAAGCTAGGATAGAAATTTCTAAATCAGTTCGACCAAGACATTAGTAATTCAGTAATTCTTTACTCACCTTAATAATGAACCAACATCTGAAAAATCTGCACAACTGAGACGATTTCTGTGTGCGATTTCTTCTTGTCTTTAAACGCACATTCCGTGTTGTTGTCCCTTACTACACACCGAGTACTACTGCAGTTTTACATTCGGTTGAGGCTGAAATGAGAGTGGATCTGTCGTGTGATGGCTGTGTGTTTTGTATCAGATTTAGCCCCAGATTTGTCTCAGCTCTCAAAGCATCTCCGGTCGTTTGAATATTCATGAGTCACTGCGCGTTTGACAGTCCGACGCCGGCTGCTGCTTGTAGATTTACAGACGACACGACATACCGCCAGAAATTCACTAAATGTTCAAAGTTGTCTTACATTTCTCCTTGTTGCAGCACGTCGGGCCTAGTTTATAATTTATAATAAGAGACAGCAGATTTATTACAGATTTTTGCCTTTCACTTGCAGCTAATATGGCTTTTTATAAGAAAATTGTATATTTGTAGTATGCAGCACCGTTGAAAGTCATAATATGTACAAATATGCCACTAATAATGTTGAAAATTATAGTTTTGAGTCTTTCAAAGCATGTTAACTAATCTTTTTATATAGGGCTGTCCTGTTCATCGAAAAATTGAGAGATCGAATTGAATCGTTAATTATTTGGTGGTGTGTTTTGAATCAAATGATCGAAAACCTATCTATTGTCAGTAACAATGTGTAGTTTGGAGCAAAAGTCACACTTTGAGGCAGAATGTAGAAATATACTTTCAAAAAAATCTAATAAATAAGATATTTTTCTTTGTTTTATTTATGTTCATAAATGTCATTTTTCATTTGTTCTTGAAAAAGTCAAACAAAATGGAATAAAAAATCGAGATCAATCATATAAGAAATAAAATCATGATTATATTTTTTTACCAGATCACCCAGCGCTATTCTTATGTAGACTTTTTCACTGTAGGCCACAATATCTAACTTTACTTGCCCCATTATTCTCTTTGAATGACCAAATAAACCTATGATTTCACAGTTTTTTTAATAAATGATCCAGTTTAACATAAAATTTCACAAAAAAGAAGTCACGAGGGACAAGTTCCAGTTTATTAATGTAAAATCTATTTTATGAAGCATCAGGTCATTTCCAGTCACAAGTCTCCTAGTCAAAAGTCGTCAAAATAGTAGCTCAAGTTTGAGTCAAGTTTTGCAAATCCACATCTCTGTGTAATATAAATGAGCACTGGGCATCAACTGTCCCATCATAGTATAAGTAAAATAAGTATAATAAGTCAGATGGCATTGAAAACTCAGACCATATTTGTGGATTAGTTCTGGATCAGATGTTGTGCTCTAGGTGTGCATATACAGTATACATATATTTTATGTAAAATCCCTGTCTTAATCTCTAAATTCTATGCATTTGTCTTACACTTGTCTAAAAGTTTTTAACAATATTTTGTGGGTTAAGTGCAGTGTGTAACTTTTTGTGCATGTTTTTGTCATTTTAATTTCTTCATTGCGTTAAAACAAAACAAAAAAAACATTTTTTTTTTTTTACTTTGAGTGAGCTTGTATGACCACAAAATGGAAAATTTTTTGGCCTCTTGCATGTTTCTATAGTGGGATTATCGGTCAACGTCACTTTCTGCTCTACTGTGCATAGAAAGTCTAGTTGGCTGGGAAACTTCTTTGATTGAAACAAGACAAGAGCAGCTGTTTGGTTCAGGTCTGAACTAGTCTGACAGACGTCTGGCTCCTGAAGCTTGACTGTTTTTCTCGTTGTTTTTTCACTCTCCTGAGTGTAACGTGTATGGGTCGTAGGGTCGAATTTCATTCACAAATGTTGATTTAGCAGCAGAACTTTTGTTTTCACACAGTGATAAACTCTTGTAGTTAGCTGACAACGATGCTGGCTTGACTTGTTTCCACGGTTTGTGTCAATGAGCTGCGGCTCTTTCTGCATATTTCTGTTGATAAACAAATAATCCCTTGTGAGTTTCAGACATTTAGGGCATTTGGCAATGACTTAAGACACAAAATAGTGCTCAAAAGACTTTATTGCAGCATTTCAGCAAGTTGTTTCAAGCTCTTCAGCCTCATGGTAGCGGGTACAAGATGATACAACCTCTCTGTCTGGAGGTTTCTAGTGTATATATAGTCTTGCTTGTTCATGTCATTACATCATACCAACCCCAACAGCTTTGCCTTATAAGGCTAGAGATGACCAGACTACACAACCTCTCCTAGGCCACCTGGCATGTCAATCATTCTGAAATCAGTTAACAGTCACAGAACTTGGAATAAAAGGTATAAACACATGAATTTAAATACTCACACCCTCTATAGAAAAGCTGTTCCTTTAGCTGTATTTTTTCACATCATTGCATAAAACACAGTTATTACACTGATGAACATCATTAACAGGGTCTTGAGCAGGTGTCCATGTCTCTGTTTGTCTTACGTTTTCTCATCTTTGTGAATGTATTTTTTGTAGCTGTAGACAATTTTCACTCATGGGACGATAAAATGATTGATTTATTATTCCCAGTCAGAATGTCCCAAAGTATGGTTTCAACTTTCTGTATTTACTGAATTGTGTAGTTCACAGAAAATTACACTGTGCTCCTTTAATATATTCTTATACAGCCTGGTCTGTGGCTGTTATGGGTCATTGTTTGTCAGTGTTGTCACTTTCTTTTTGCATTTGTGACTGTCATGCTTATTAGTTTGTGCTTCATGACTTGGTTTATTAATTTGTGCATTCTTCTATCTCTCCTCTTCCCACTCCTTCACTCCCCTCTCTCTCTCTTTCTCTTTTAGCGCCGTACCACACGTGATGCCCGAGTACCTCCAGCAGTACAAACCTCCTCCGTTCAACTACGACGATCCATCTTTGCGCTACATCCGACACTGCAGCCCTCGGCACATCGACAACGTGATCCCGCGACAGAGAATGAACCACATAATGTACATGAACGACGTAAGGAGATGACACCTGCACTGCGTGTTCACGTACTAGCACTTTGTTTTATTATCGCCAGACCGAAACATGTTATTTATACTTTAACAGCTCTTTGGATGCGTTCTCAGCTAGAATTTTAAAGTCATGCTTTCAATCAGAAGGTCTTTATTATATCTCTGTGTCCTGTGTTGTTTGTCTTGTTAGTTTTGTGTTCTTAAGTAATCATTTAAGTCAGTGGTTCTCAACCCGTTTTAGATTAGTGATAAAGTAGTCTTTTGATTTTATATTTGAAGACTTACAAATTAATTTGTAGTCAAAACTGTCATCTTTCAAGTTTTCATATACAATTGAACGACTAACAGAAAACATTTCACAACCTCCACCAGGGTTCTGACTCTTTGTCTGGGCTCCGAAACTTCAGAAAAATGCAAAAAGTAGGTCTGGTCACCACGCCCCCTAAAGCTAGCTGCAGACTACAGGAGTTTTGGCCCGATTTTAAGCCCAATGTGCCTCTCTACGAGTTCGGGGAGGCGTGGCCAGAGCTTTTTTGTCATTTCTCTCCTTATGTTTGTGCGTCACTGCAATTATTTGTCGGGATGCATCATCGTGAGGTTCACATGCTGCATGTGCACATAAAATAAAGAAAAAAAACATCGCCTCATCAACTGTAAACAAATGTCACGCTTTGTGCACGTAATCCAAGTGCGGAATTCTTTTTTACGATCATTACGCACGTCATCTCCAACGCATCTGCTCCTTAAATGATGTGAGAGGCACCAACTTTATAGGAACATAGCCAACACGGAGTTTGTTAAAACATTTTCATTTCACGCCCATAATACCTCAGTGTAACAGCTCTTTACCTTTTCTGGGCCTCCGCTGTGACGTTTACAAACCTACTTTAATCCACTCACGTTTCATTGTTAACTTTTATAACAGCGCACTTGCGCTCGATCACGTGACACACGCACTGTTCTCCGCTCACTCCGCTTCACAAATCTGTGTCGTCGCTGTTCTTCCTGCGACGATGATGCGACTGTGAAACAAATAATCGTTGTAATTGTCTTTATGTCTGTGGTCTCAATTCTTTTCTTTGGCACGTCAAAAAATCGCAAAAGATCCAAAACTCCTGTAGTCTTCAGCCGGCTTAACTCTACAACGAACCAAGCAATCGTATTAGTTTACTGACATAGACATAGATGAAACAAGGGAGCTGATTGGTCGTCTGTCATTTAGACTAAATTCTAACTTCACTCACATTAAAATAGCTTTTTGTCGTAAGCAGCCACAATGAAAAAAAAAATAACTTGTTGAATTTACTCAATTTTTCTGTTACAATATTGCAAGTATTGCCCAGGCCAAACATGCTTAGCTTCTGAGATATGACCGGATCAGGCTTTGACAAGTTACACTGTCTGTTGTAGAAACTTTCTGGAGCATGTGCAATAAGTAGCTCTTTGTATTTACACATTTTGTTGGTGTAAGTATTAAGCAAATAAAATACACACATTTAAATTTCAGGCGGTTGGTGTCAATATGAGGCAAATTAAATGTGTAGATCTTAATAACAATGATTACATCTAATAAAAAATATGCTACATTTAATAAGGGCTAGAAAATTTGTTTCCCAGTTTTTTTATGGAAGACAATGCTTGTTTTTGAAGATATATTTTTTATATAACATCTAGATTGTGAGAACCATTGACTTAAGTGAAGTAATTCAACTTGTCAGAAACATTCAGACAAAAAATGTCAGAGTTTTAGCCAATCACAACTGTTATATTATAACCACAGTTACTGCTTCTTACACTTTGTACATTGTTAAACAGTATTAACGTAATCTTTTTCATCAAAAGCTTTGTGAACGCTGAAACTGATTTTTAGTTGCTGTCGTACAAATTCTTGTCAAAACTCAAATTTCAGGTGTCTCTGCTTTGGAAAAGTCAAAATGTCAATGATTGGTCTTCTACAATCACTGCTAGTCTTTCACAAAAAGCATAGCTACACAGACAGACAAATGTGCCCAGTTACTGCATATAGAAAAACAAACAAGTCTGCTTACTTACTCCAAGACTGTCAACTTGTGAAAGATTTCTTTGGATGAAAATGTATCAATATCCCTTGTGTTCCGTTAGAAAAAAGTTCCCAATCTCCTGTCAGTTCAAATACAGCCTATTGTATTGTAATAAGGACACTGCATTCAAATATGCATATTGTTCAAAATTCAAACACATACCCCCCCTACACCCCCTGTACCCCCCCCCCCCCCCACACACACACACACCGACACCCCACTCCAGGTGAGGCCACGCCCCCAGGAGCCTCCTAAATCCAAACATGTCCTGTTTCCTGGTTGCTCAATAGGAAAGCATGAGGAAACTGTGGCTTACTATTCACAAGCCTGCATCAATTGGAAATACACACAATTCATCAAGTCTAAAAACGACACACTTCAGCTGTTCTGAAAAGGAACACAAACGTTTGGGAAATCACACTTTTATAGAAGGTTTTCAGCGCAAAAACAAAAAACAAAACGTGTTTATAATGGAAGTTAATGGGGAAAAAAACAGAACAGAACAAGAGGGAGAAAATACTATTAACTGCTTCTGCACAAAAACTACAAAATCATCAAAGTCAAAATTAGGATTCATTTTTAACATGTCCAAGGCTGTAGGAAAAGGTCCATACAAATCCAGTTTAAATTCATATTTTATATGAAAAAATTGCTATTTTGTGTCACATTTTCACCTCCTCTAGGAATCTGTTAAAGAATAAAACCTTGAGGATTTTTTAGTCAGAACAAAAGTAAATTAACAAATTTAAGCAAAAAAACAACAACAAAAAAAACTTGAAAAATAAATATTCTATATTTTTACAGCTGTTAATGGAGTAAACGCACTCTAACAGAACATAAGGACAGCACATTTGTAAATTACATAACTCTGGCCTTAGAGCCTTGTTTCTGGCTCAAAACAAGGTTTCATTCATTTCAGAAATCATTGAAAATATCTCCAAAACAAAGTGAAAAATGCCAAAATTGAGTCAAACTCTCCAACGAGACACAAGGGATATCAGCAAAATCCAAACTCTGGGTAGCATTGGCTAGCTTTGAGATTAGATCAACTTTGTAGCAACGAAGTAATTTAACATTTCAAGTCTAGAGCTCAGGATGGAACTTTCAAATCCAGCATTTTTGCCACAAGTGTGCTAAACTTGCATACAACAACATTTCTTTGCTCTATAAATGTCCATACTTTTCACATAACACATAATTTTGATTTGAATAGAGCTATTGATACCAGAGAAGAACTACTCCCAAATCAAATCCTCTAAACGAGAGAAGAATCTTTATGCCTAAACCTTTGTTAATTGTGAAGTTAATTATTTCCCTCCTTGAATACTGAGCCGAAGGACCTGCCACGGCTGTGTAGATTCATGTTTTTTGCCACGACAACAGTTTACAGCGCGAGTCTGACCTAGCGTTTTGTGACAACCTCTTGGCCGCAGACGACGATGCAAAGTAAACCTCCGCAGTGGTGTTAGTGTCCAGCTGATCCCGGGCCAAAAGTCTGCAGCCCCGTTAGCGTTTTACTGAGATAGGTACAGTCAGCTCACTGTGGAAAGCAGACAGGTGACTAAAGGAAGACTGGACGAGTGTCTTAACTGTGCAGCTCATGTTTAAACGAAGTAGTGTGTGTAAGTGTGAATGAAGTAATGTGAAGTGATGAAAAAGAGCTTAGGATGGCATTGCAAAGAGATTAAAAACTGCTGAGTCACAAGTGGTAAATTTACCAAGAGCCGCCTTGTTATTGTCATAAAAGGGCCACTATTTTTGACAAACTGCATATAATGGTCTCACTAGGCAAAGATGTTCCAAAACTCACCTCCTGGCTGTTAGGTTTAAAGGAGTTTTCTGCAGAAAACGAAATAAAAAATTATAGTCCAAATATATAATTTTTTGGCCTCTATGACCGTCAATCCACATAAATCAGTAATACAATTCCACAAAATACGATCCACATTAAAACGGTACCTGTGTGCTCTTTTTCTGGCCCTTTAACTGAAAAACTAGGGATTATGCACTCAGATCTCAGTTTCAGATTGACATAGGCCGCTACATCCGGTGGCGTGGTTACCATAGTGACAAAGTTGTTTTACTCCAAAGGCGATGGACATCAGTCCTGAAGCAATCCTCTTAGAAAAAAACTTTTTCTTTTGTCATCAATGCAGCGGCGGCTGTAACAACAGGAAAAGTGCCGCTTCTGAACCAGGTTTTCATAAGGAAAAGTTATAAAAGTGAGCGAACTACACAAGCTCCACATATACAGAGGTTTTCACATGAAAAAAATTAAGCATTACAAAAAGTAAGCATTTTTCCTGCTGTTACAGCCGTCACTGCGTCTACAAAAGATGGCAAATAAAACTTTGTTTTCTAAGAGAATTGCTTCAGGACTTGTACAAAAAAACCTTGTGGGATGTCCATCACCTTTGGAGTAGAGTTTAGATCGGGCCCAAAAAATGAAGCCCGACCCAGCCCGAGCCCGCGCACGTCGTGTCCGAACCCGACCGGGACCCGAGTCAGTCTCTGTGTGTCTGAGCCCGAGCCCGAAGTGAGCCCGCCCCTCCGCTCACTGAACTGGCATTTTAATGACAGAACAGCTCCTAGGTGTCCCATACGTTACAAAGCGCTTCCTCCACCGCACATTTCTCTCTCTCTCTCTCTCTCTCTCTCTTTCTCTCTCTCTCTCCCTCTCCCTCTCCCCCTTTTCTCTCCGCATACATGTGCGCGCTTTCTCTTTTCCTCCTCACCTTTTCCTTTATCTACGGGGATGAAAGTGCCTTCCCTCGTTCTCCTTCTTCTTTTACCTGCTCCGCGCTTACACAAGTCTTCTGTCTCTCTCTCCTCGCTCCGTGGCGGTGCATCAAACTTCTTACGCCGTATAGTTGGCCACTTAAACACTCGCTTTATGTCCCCGCGGTGGTTTTGCGCTGTGTTCTGACACGGCTGTCAATCATCCCGCGGAGCGCACGTGTTCAGTGCGGCTCTGCGTCTTGGCCCGAACCCGACCAGGCCCGACAACTACGTGAGAAATGTGGCCCAGGCCGGCCCGAAAGTCGGGCTGGGCTCGGGCCGGGCTCGGGCTCGGGTCCAGAATCTAAACTCTACTTTGGAGTAAACAACTTTGTCACTATGGCAACTACGCCACGGGTGTCGCGGCCTATGTCAATCTGAGCCCGGAAAGACATTAATGCATAACCCTCAAAACCAAAAGACCACAATGCCACCTTGAGCCTCGGAGAGCAGGTGCATTTTGGCTCTACATTTCGCGTTTGATTTTGTATATTTATTGTAAGTTACAAATGCACATATATTTCATTAGGTTAAGACACCACATTCTTCCTAATGGGGCTATGAGATTAAAATAAATCTTAAAATTATTGGGGTGTGGCCTGCTGAGGAGGAAAGTTTTGTTTGAAATACTACGTTAAGGCATGGAAAGCTAACTTTTTACTTTTTAAAAACGTTTTTTTTGCCGAATTAAGTGTATTTTTTAGCACAATTAATTCAAGTCCAGTCACAACAGAGTTTAAATGAAGTTGTTGATGTGGCGTTATGTCAGAAAAGTAAACAAAAAGTTAAAGAAAGAAAGCATCACATTAGCATTTAGCTTGCAGCTACCGTTAGCATTGTTAGATATAGTTACATAGTTGGACTGTTGGATCACTTCATTCATTTCCAATATATTTCCTTAAGTCCACATTTGCAGTTGCAGTTGTTGAGCAGTGATAAAACTGTTGTTCTGATTCACTCTCAATGTAAACTTCCCCCACAGAGATCAGATAGTGGGCATGGCCTCTGATGATGATATATTTTATGAACGCTAATTTCAGTCAAAATGATTCAGTACTAGAATAGCCTTGAAGAACAAAAAAAAACTGGTCTCATGATTCATATGCAACACAATGACAGCTTGTTATATGAAGGCAGTTTCTATTGTTTGCGTATCTATTTCACTGTTACTATGAATAAAACAAAATCCTAAGCCTAACAAACGTCAAAACTAACAACTAATTTTAACCAAATTTCAATCTTTAGACCTACACTTAGGCGTCAACCCCAAATAAAACTTCTTGTGCGGCCTCAACCAAAACTTGTGTCTAAGAGTCAAGAAAATAGTGTAATAGACATGCTGAAAGGGAAGAAGCGTCGTCATGTCACAGTATTTACATGGAGAGGTAAAGACAGAGAGTTTATGAGATCATGTTGGGCAAAAACATGGGCAAAAATTGTCGTTTAACTTGTGTGTTTTGCCGTTCAGGGCTATCGTACAATAGCTTTAAACAAGGCTTTACACCTTTCAACACAGTACAGATAATGTAGTGTAGGTTTTGATTGCCTACCATATTCATTTTCTAGGCTTTTGAAATCAAAATAAAATCACATTTTCCTGCGATTCGATTCATGACTGAAAAAAGTTAATAGCCATTGCTTTAATACAGAATTATTCCACCAGTTGCAGTTCTAATAGTCTTAAATAACATTAATTTTAAATGTATTTGTCAGATTGTAACTTCTGTCATTTATGTGGATTTTGGCCCATATTTACAATTAGTTCTGGAATTATCTCAATATATCATATTTGCTGGACAAATGTAATTTTACTGTTGCTTCTTCATCAAAAGCACACCTGCGGTTTTCTTCATTCACACTTGCATATTTAACTTGAGTTCTTTCAGCGTCAAAACACTCCATTCCACCTTGTGATGTCATGAAGTGTCAACTCAGGAAGTGCTTCTATCAGCCCGATCTTGCCCCTTTGTCTTAGCCGGTCTTAGCCTTGGTCTTAAGTATTCCTCTGTTGGCCACTAGTGGCTCTCTTCAAGCTCTATACACTGTCAGTGTAGAAGGTGTGGCTCCAGCCAGATGTGAGGGGAGCAGTTTTTTTCATTGAACCTGACACATGCTCACGCCTGTGACAAGTGAGCAGCTGCTTTAGGATTACAGGCAAAAGAGAACTGTAGCAGCAGCTTCAGTTTGAAAAAAAAACTGCAATAATAGAAATCTATTTGGTGAAAGTCTATTTACTTGACAGACTTGATCAACTTTGTCTAAAAATGAGGCCAACATTTTTTTAACGTGTTGACACATAAAAAATGGTTTAAAAAATACACGATGGCCTCTTTGGCCTTTCCATAGCATTCACACTGACCCATGTTCACTCTCACATCTGATTATCTTTTTATTAAGTCAACAAGCTTTATGTAAAAGAAAAGACACATTTTTAGACAAAGTTGTTAAAGTCTGTCAAGTACATAGACTTTCACCAAATAGATTTCTATTATTACAGTTTTTTTTTCAAACTGAAGCTGCTGCTACAGTTCTCTTTTGCCTGTAATCCTAAAGCAGCTGCTCACTTGTCACAGGCGTGAGCATGTGTCAGGTTCAATGAAAAAAACTGCACCCCCTCACATCTGGCTGGAGCCAGACCTTCTACACTGACAGTGTATAGAGCTTGGAGAGAGCCACTAGTGGCCAACAGAGGAATACTTAAGACCAAGGCTAAGACCGGCTAAGACAAAGGGGCAAGATCGGGCTGATTGTCTTTTTATGTCCTTCACCACAATAGTTTGAACATAACTCTGGATTTGTTCATCTTTGAAGCTACAGTTACTGTTTAGCCCTATTTAAACTGCTTTACTTGTCTGTGTGATGGACTAAGAATGTCTGTGGCTTAACCAATTGAAAAATACTATGTTTAGAAAGACAACAACGTGTTTTTTTTTTTTGCGGTAAAGTAATAAAAGCTAATATAGAAGCTACATTTAAAACTACCACGAGATGACATCACAAGTTTTAACAGAAGAATTTTGAGTTGAGGAAATGAAAAAAGCAGGATTGCGTAAACAACTGTAATGATACACACATTTGGGCATATTTATTATGAATAAACAACATTACAAAGTGACTAAAAACTTGAGTCAGTTTCACATAATATGGTACTTTAAACCTAAATTACACTGTGGTTGTCTTGTAGGCCATTATCATTATAAAAACAGATTTTAATTTATTTGTAATGTATTCTTTTAATGTCACTTGATCAATACAAACTCAGGTCCACTCTTTCTTTCTTTCTTTCTTTCTTCTAATCATCACTTCATGTTTTTCATTCTCGTTTTGGTCGACGACTGTGACCCTAAAGTCAGTGTTCAGAGCTGTTGTGTCAAATGGTTTGTAAATATAATGTCAAATCAATAAAAGGTGTATTTTTATCGACGTTCTGCGGCTTTTGTATTTGCAAGCTAATGACGTAATACATCAAATTCCAATAGCTGCTAAAAAATGACAATATTGATCCGTGTGTATTGAGGTGGGAGGTCGAGTTGACAAAAGAATCAAAATGTCATGAAGAGAGAATATACACAACGCTATAGGACCGCAACTTAAGACGTGTGTAGTAACTTGTATTTTAGTCGTGTTTGTACAAGATTGTGTTGGATCACGATGATGTTTACGGCAGTCACGTTTCAACAAGCCAAAGTCACACCTTTGCATTTTCTAGCAGGGAGAAATTTCTTAACTTGTAGCTTGAGTTTTTATTTAGATTTTAGCTTGTAAATGAAACAAATTAAGTTTTTTTTAGCTTTGTGACTTGCCAAGTTACATCTAAAAGTGACATTTACAGCTTTGCGTTGCTCATTTACAAGCATAAATATTGTACTTATTTTTAAACCCTTTACAACTACTTAGAACTTTCAACGTATCATCCATACTGCAGGAATTTAATGTTGAATGTTAATATGCTAAATTTGGCATTGGAGTTGGAGTGGGAGTTAGCAAAAGTAATTGAAAAACAGCTAATCAAAACACCTCATCTAGAACACACACAAAAAAAAGCAAAAAATCACATTTTTATAATGGTTTTATTCAAACTAAAACGTCCAATTGTAGAACAACGCTTTTATATTGTTATAGCAGCTACATCTTAGTGATATTAACAATGATGCATAATGGACACTTAAAGATGCTTAAAGACATTATGCATTATTCATTTATTCCACACTTGATGGTGGTAAACTAAGTAGTAGTAGAGCAGCCCCAACATTTTTTCACCTGGACAGCTACTTTTGTGAAACAAAAATGCAAAAGAGCTACTTATGGTAACGATTACAAAAAATTGAGTCGATAAGCGTTGAGTGGGTTACAATTTCATTCTAGTGAAAATATATTGTAATCTAATTGTAATCAATTTGCATTGATCACATTTTTATGCTTTCAAAATCTAAATTTCCAATGATTACAGGCACGTGAAGACTAAAATCTGAGCTAAAGTGGTGGAGAGCTACAGGTAGCTCCTGAGCTCCCGAGGTTGAAGACCCCTGTAGTAGACTTCCGTCTATTTAGTGCCTCAGACCCTCTGACCACCATCCACCATTCATACACACTCCAGATCCATACAAGGTAATGTGGGTGACGTGTCTCGTTACACAACAACAATTTCTCCTCCAGTCGTCCCACGTGGTGACTGAGACTCCAGTGGTCTGCCATCCAAGTTCTGCCTAGGCCCAACCTGCTTAGCTTCCAAGATCTGATGGGATCAGGCTTTGACAAGCTGGTATAACTTAATCAGTGTTGGGTGTTACTGTAAAATTAGTACACTTTGTATAGTTACAGAGATAAAAAATGTAATATATTTGTATTACAATATTACTGTTTCTAAAATGTAACACTGTGAGTTACTTTGAAATAATCATTACAATTCCATTTTACACTTGATTAATGATTAATTAATAAAATGCAATGTCTCAAAACCTTTTCTTCCTAACAATGTCCTTTACACTGCAGAAACTCCAGTTTCAGTTGGTGTTTTGATCCTGAAGTGTTGTTTTTAATAGGATTACTATTCATATGCTAGCAACTACATTTTAACTAACATTTTTTTATAAGTAATGAGCTTACATTTTCTGGAAAAAGGAAATATTACATTATATTGTTACTTTTGTAACTAGTTACTCACAACACAGTAATTAATAAACTGTAATGAAGCATTAATTAAGACTAAATTGATAATAAAGCTTAAAAACGTCATAATTAAATGTATGTTTAGAAGAGTTATGGCTCTGGCTGAGTATAAGCAACTAAGTCTAAATCCTTATTAAAAACACATGGGCCTCATTCAGATTCTATAGGGGATTAAATTAAAATCTCGTCAAGATATGCTATAAAACTACCAATCTGCTATAAATACCACACGCATTTTGTCAAGTTTATACCTGCAAATTGACAAATCATCCCCTATTTATTCATTATAAATTTGGGCATAAATAAATGTAAACTATTATAAAGTATTACCTCCACAAATTTCTACATTCCATAATTCCTGTGCTTTCCTGTTTATAATGGATGTCTTTTTTAGTGTGTGATTAAAACCCCATTCTGCAGTGAAAATGTGACTAAGGCTTTTTTCAGCCCTGTTTATTTATTCAGCTCTCACTATGATGACGCTGCAGCTTTTGTCCGCAGTTCCGTTTCCGTCCAGCCGGTGTCGCTGCTCAGACTCACGCGGGAGGCAGATCAATCACACTTGTTTATGAGGAGCAGCAGCAGCAGCAGCAGCACAGAGCCACACGCAGAGGCCCGAGCTCTGCCCCTGTCCTGTCCTGAACGGGCCGGGCCAGCCGCAGCGTGAGCTCATCCTGAAGGGGCAGAGAGAGGAAGAGAGAGAGGGAGAGAGAGAGAGAGAGAGAGAGAGAGAGAGGGGGGGGGGGGGGCAGAGAGAGAGAGTTAGAGAGGAAGAGAGAAAGGGGTAGAGAGAGGAGGAGAAAGGTAGAGAGAGGAGGAGAGAGGAAGAGAGAGGGGGGTAGAGAGAGAAGGAGGAGAGAGAGGAAGAGAGAGGGGTAGAGAGAGAGAGAGAGAGGCAGGATAAGGAGAGAGCGAGAGAGAGGGCTAGAGAGGGAGAGAGAGAGAGTGAAAGAGAGAGGGAGAGAAAGAGGGGAGAGTAAGAGAGAAAGAGAGGGAGAGAGAGAGTGGCAGAGAGAGAGGGAGAGAGAAAGAGAGAGAGCTTGGGAGGGGGTAGAGAAGGAGAAAGAGAGCATGGAGGGAAAGAGAGAGGTAGAGAAAGAGGGGGAGAGAAAGAGAAAGAGAGGAAGAGAGAGAGTGTGAGAGAGGGGTGGGCAGAGAGAGGGAGGGAGAAAGAGAGAGAGGGGGGTGTAGAGAGGGAGAAAGAGCAGAGAGGGAAAGAGAGAAAGGGAGAGAGAGTGAAAGAGAGATGGAGAAAAAGAGAAAGAGGGGGAGAGAAAGAGAAAAAAGAGAGGGAGAGAAAGTGGCAGAGAGAGGGAGAGAGAGAAATAGTACATGACATGGGCAGACAGAGGAGGGAGATGAGGTGTGGAGAGGGGGAGATAAGGGGGAAAGAAGGTGTAAAGAAGATGAGAGGAGGGAGAGAAGCAGGGGAAGGGTAGACAAAAGAAGAGAGGAGGGCAGAGAGGGGAAAATGAGGTGTAGAATCAGAGAGAAAGAGGTATAGGAGGTGTAGAGAGCGACAGAGGAGAAGAGAGAGGTAAAGAAAGTGTATAAAGGGGCAGAGGAGTAGAGAGAGAGACGGAGAAGGTGTAGAGAAGGGCAGAGCAGGTATAGAGAGAGGTAGAAGAGATGTGGAGAGAGACAGAGGGGGTTATGGAGGAGAACAGAGCGGGACAGAACAGAGCAGCCAGGCAGGTCCCTTCACTCACTGCAGAGACTGACCTGGACCAACCACGAAGGGTCAAGGACGGACATGACTGCACCGGGGAGCTGCTCCAGTTCATGTTCAGTGATTTATGTGGAATGTTTTCTGATGGGAGTACAGCTTTATAATATATACTAGTAATGCATAGACATAGACGTAACTCTTTGTAAATACTCTGTTCTTAAAGAATGAATACATGCATTTAATTGCGGCTAATGTGAAGGTAAATATCAAACATTATTCACGTTGACTTGTCTTTTAAACATATTTATGATAATGTTTTTTGCATGATCAAAAATAGGCCTTTTTAAAATGGGGACTTATTATTCTTCAAACGCCGGTCTAAACTTGTCCAAAGCTCAAACTGAAACTGTTTGAGAATCCTTTGAAGCACAAACAAATGGCTGAACTCTTTGTGAAGCTGTTTTGTTCTCTGTTAACTGATCGACTCAAATTACAAATGAGAAGAAGCTCTGCACAACAGAACATCAGATTTCCGAGAGAAGTAGTTTAGATGGGCCTGAATGACATTAGATTTGGCATATTTTGAGTTTTAACCATTCTTCTTCAAGAATTGACTTAGAGCTCCATCTGTGCTGTCTGCAAAAGACATTACACGGGGAAAACAGTCTAATACTGTTTCCACTGCGCAAAGTGAGCCGTTCCGTTTTACTCTGGACCCTGGAGCCGACTCAAATCAGAGTTCAACACAGATCCATCTGGCGTGAGCCAGGTTAAGATAAAAGGGGCCTACATTTACAGGATTACATCGAGGAAAAAGAAAAAAAACTTAACCCTCGTCTCTACTTAAAGTAAACTTTAAGTAGAGACGAGGGTGCCATATTAAATCTTGCCTTGGGCACCAAAAGGACTAGGGCCAGTACTGGATTTAAAAACATTGCAAAACATCTCAGAAATCTATCTAAAACATCACAGATCGAGAATCGAGGCTTAGTGGGGAAAAAAAGTACCTCAAACTTTTTAAAACCAGGCATTTTTGCTTAGTATGTGCCCTTTAATGTGTTTATAAATGTATTTCATGTTTGTTTCCCCCAACTTCAAAACTAAAATACCAAATAAGTGATTGAATAAAGACAAAAACATCACCATAGAAACAAGGCAAGAAAATGAGATGCAGCCTTCCTGAAGAGTGCACCTTTAATAAAACCCTGTTGTTTCCGCTGACAACACAAACCATCCATCTCATCCATTCTCACTTACATTTTGATGTATTTATACAGTGATGAATTTACTACGCAATTTGAAATATCTTGCAGTCCTGCGCTGAAGCCGTGAGCCGGCGTGGTGTCAGATTCTGAGAGAGTGACTGTGAGTAAACCGACACTGCATACTATCCTTCACAACCTGCCAGAGAGGAAACTTCTGGAAAGCCTCCTCCAAACCCGGCCCGTTTGTGCGGAGATAAACGCTCGGCCGTAAAAGTGAAAAAGTGAAACTGACTTTGAGGATAGAATCAGTTTGTTGGCCGGGGACGAGTTTTGCGGTGCCGCTTATATCACGTCAGCAGGACTTTGACTCTAGTGTTTCATGCAGTGCTCTGAACTCCCAGTGACTGCAGTAGACAAGCTGGAGGCGGGCCAGTGAGGGGCGAGCGAGGCAGGACACACAGGGGGATATAGGGAGAGAGAGAGAAGTACTGGCAGCAGGAGAGTCTTCTTTAACAAACAATAATGTCCCAGTCTCCTTGAAAAAAAAAAGTGATATGGATACCTTGAAAACTATTTGAGCCTAAGGTTTAGGTCAGGGCTATTCAAACACGGCCCACTAAACACTATGTTTTGGCCCACTATGAAAAAACTGGACATGAACCAGATTATTTGGTTCTAGTGGCTCTTACTGGCTTTAACATTAGCATCTGTAAAGTCTGGAACATTTAAATAAGTAATTAACTACGATCTACAAAACCTAAAAAAACATCAATTAAATTAACAATAAAACAAAATGACCAGTATTCAGTGTAATTCCTAGTAATATAATCTATTATTTACAAACTAAATGAAAATATTTTGGGTAGTTTTTTTCTTTTACATAATTTTTTGTCAAGGATATGGAAAGTTTGTCTAAAAGTGAGAACGAGTAATACATGTTTCTATCAAAGTTAGCACTGTAAATGTGCTTTTGTCACCAAAAGACTTGAATAAAACTTGTCTCTCTTTGACTTGGGACTTGAATAAAGCTCTTCTCTCTTTGACTTGGGACTTGAATAAAGCTCGTCTCTCTTTGACTTGGGACTTGAATAAAGCTCGTCTCTCTTTGACTTGGGACTTGAACAAAACCTGTCTCTCTTTGACTTGGGACTTGAATAAAGCTCGTCTCTCTTTGACTTGGGACTTGAATAAAACTCGTCTCTGTTTGACTTGGGACTTGAATAAAACTCATCTCTCTTTGACTTGGGACTTGAACAAAACCTGTCTCTCTTTGACGTGGGACTTGAACAAAACCTGTCTCTCTTTGACTTGGACTTGAACAAAACCTGCTTCTCTTTGACTTGGGACTTGAATAAAACTCATCTCTCTTTGACTTGGGACTTGAATAAAACTCATCTCTCTTTGACTTGGGACTTGAATAAAACTCATCTCTCTTTGACTTGGGACTTGAATAAAACTCATCTCTCTTTGACTTGGGACTTAAATAAAACTCATCTCTCTGTGACTTGGGACTTGAATAAAACTCGTCTCTCTGTGACTTGGGACTTGAATAAAACTCGTCTCTCTTTGACTTGGAACTTGAATAAAACTCGTCTCTCTTTGACTTGGGACTTGAATAAAACTCGTCTCTCTTTGACTTGGACTTGAATAAAACTCGTCTCTCTTTGACTTGGGACTTGACTTGAAGCAAATGCATGAGACCTGAGACTTGCAAAACAGTGACGATGTTCGACTTCTGCTAACCACTCTGCCACCTTGTTGCTAATGCTTTACTGTAATATAGGCAAAGCAGATATCTTTGTATTTCCATGGAGACAAGCATGTAGACCTTTCACAAGAAGAGTTTGGTAGAGTGCTGCTTAAGTACATTATTTTACCTGAAGTGCATACTATTTAGCATCACTGGTTCAGTGTTTTATCTTTGTCGAAAAAGCACTGTTGTCAGTAACTACAAGAGTTTGTCACTGTGCAAAAACAAAAGTTGCTAAATCAACATTTGTGAATGAAATTTGACCCTACGACCCTTAAAAGTTACATTCAGGTGAAAAAACAGAAAGAAAAACACTGTCTCAAGCTTCAGAAGACAGACGTCTGTCAGACCGGTTCAGACCTGATCAAAATAGCTGCTCTCGTCCCATTTCGTTGTTTTATTCAAAGAAGTTTCCCCTGCTAAACAGATTCAGGGCAGCTCTTTATGCATGGAGCATGCACATTAGGGCGGAAAGTGAAATCATAGTAAAGCACAAGGAAGAAGTGACGAACTAAAAAATAAAATGTGGGGGCCGGTAGCAGTTGGCATGATTTCATGGTGGTTGGGAACCCCGACTGTATATGGATAAAGAAGCAGTTCTAAGGTATACAGTTGTTGTGTCCAACCAACGCTGTTCACTCTAACATCTCTGCCAGACATGAGATGAAATAGAATTTGGAAAATAGCCCGTGGTGCTTTCCAATATAAACAAAGCTTTTGTTATTGCCAATAATCTTCTGTATTTCTCCATAAGGGTAGTTCCTGGTATCATAGAAATATAAAAATGTGCACTCAAAAAGTAGGTTTTATGCTACCAGTCTCAATCACTGTCTCACACATCACATTCAAACAAGTGGGTCAAGTGTAGTATAGAGTCTGTAGTTCACATGTATTTGTTGCAGCAGGATTAGTGGCAGAAGAATAGTAAACAGGACGAGATGGGACAGGAGCTAAGTGCATGCTTAACACTGTATCCATTTCATCCCAACATGATTGAAACAGGCAGAGAAAAGCAGCCGCGCCAAATCCTTTCATCCGATTTGTGACCATTAATCATTTGTGCTTTATGATGTAATTTTGGATAAGTCACTTCCCTTTAGCAGGTAAAACACACAGACACGAACATGCCAGTATAAATGTCCAAATGTGGAAGAAAATGCTGATATTAGTTTTATTAATCACTTTATCATACAGTACAGTTAGATTTTTGTTCTGTAGAAAGTCCTATTTAGGTTCATCGTAAATTGAGCATTTGGAGTATACTTACGGAGGACTAACAATGACTAATATAAATAAATGAATAAATAAATGTGGAATAAATATTAAATAAATAAATGAATAAATAATTAAATAAATTGGTGTACAGAATTGCCAAACTAATAATTACATATTTCTTTCTACACATTTTGAATTGCAAATCATGTAAATATAATTTTTACTTGTCATTTATTTTATGGCCCACAAATAGGTGCTCAGGTTTGCATCTTGTTAATTCAATTTTGTGAGGAAAAGATTGTCAAATGACACCAGTTAAGGTGTAATCTGATTAAACATGTCAATAAAAGACACATTAATCATATCTTTTGTTTGTTTGTTTGTTCATTTATTTCAAACACTGACAGAATTTACAACAGACTTGCCATAATCACATACCAACATTGCCTTGTTTGAAATGGAGGATGGTGGAAGCTTTTGCTTGTACAAATAATACTGTTATATAAAGTACATTGCACACGAAACAAAGACAGACCCAAACACTCACAATCTTTACCAAATAAAACTTACTGTTGAAGGCATCAATCCTTTTCATTCAGGTATTTTTTCATTACCCCACTTACACTTTTGTTTAAACTGAGTAAGATTTGAACAGTTCTTCATTCCCTCGTCTAACCCAGAAATACATTTTGAATATTTTCTTTACAAAAAACATTTAAATGCAAAGCAAAACTGCTTCAGCGGAATACATTTTTTGACCTACCAAGAAAATATCTGCTACTTTTGACCCACCAAGGAAAAAAATTTGAGCACCCCTGGCCTAAAGTTACAAGGTTCCATAGAACTCAGATCAGTGGTTCCCAACCTTTTTCTTCTTGAGTACACCCCTAATCATGATCTCACACACAGAGTACCCCTATGACAGGACTATTCAAATGGCGGTCCAGGGGCAAAATGCGGCCCACTAAGACATGTTTTGGCCCAGCTTGATAAAACAGACAACTTGGTGTAGTTTCGTTATTCACTTATCTAGAAAAAGATGTATTTACTAGATTCTAGTAACTCGACAACAAAATGTGGAACCACCAAAGGAATTTTAAAATACCCTTTTGTTGCTATTGTTGTTGTTTTATACTAACAGCAGTTGGAGATTTAAGACGTTTCAACAAATGATTTCCTCAACAAACAAAATCAAAAGCATTTTATTTAGTAGCAGAAAGCTAATGAGTTGAACTGTGAGTGATCCTAAAATCTGTCAATAAAAAATGTGAGAGAAGCCTCAGTGTTCCTGTTGTTTATTTGGTTATTTTTAAAGGCTTTATTGCTTGTTGTTTATTTTGTTATTTTTAAGGCTTTATTGTTGTAATTGTTGTATTTTATTAATCCCAATGAAAAGAGATCACTCATGAATACTACCATTTGTGTTGTTTGTGAATAATGAATGTAAAACACATTTGTAGTTCAGTTTGTAGTCCAGCCCTCAGACCTTAGTCCTCCATAAAATTGGCCCGCTTGTAAATATAATGAATAGCCCTGCCCTATAATGTTTTTTAATTTACTTTTTTAATATTTACTCATATGTTTTCATTTATAACCATTGCATTTTATTGTGTTAATATTTCTAATTCTACCTTTCTTTTAAATCTACATACTGTACATCCCAAGTAGCCTACTCCTTGGCAAATGTCGTGTATCCCCTAAGGTCCACGTATCCCTGATTGGAACACACTTCTCTAGATAACAGACTTCTTTTGGAGCCGATATATTGATATATAGCCGATATATACAAGTTTTCTTTACAGTGATTCACTTTAAAATCTATGTTATCTGATAAGTCATGACAGATTTATTGTAAGTTTATAGATTCAAACTATTTAGCCTCTGCCTATCTCGTGTCTGCGTGCCGTCAAACGATCCACCGCAGCAGAAACCCCACATGTGACTTTCATGTTCATATTTATTATTTAGCACACAACTAGAAAGTCCTGACGCTTTAAATCTAATACATTTTGCTCAACCTCTTTACCAGTTTATCTTTACTTTCACTTCTTCAACAGCCCTTCGTGACGCTGTTAAAAAAAAAAAACATTTACAAGAACTGCAACCTTGCCCAGCCATGCACCTCGATCTTTGCTCTTTCTATTTCTCTTACGGCAAATACGTAAAGGATTCTCCGAAGGGGCAGTCCGGAGCAGAAGTACAGCAGAAATTGCCAGTGTGCAACGTCATAAAAAATGGATGCACGGGCGCGTTCTTTTTCCCCTCCCCTGTCGGATTTGCATACAGGCTAATCTTACACACACATGGCGGTCAAACAACAAGCAGCTGCGAGCCCCCTGGTGCATTAGACAACACTCTGACATAATGTAATCTAAAAGGGCTTTTTCTTTTCTCTTTGTGCAAATACGGGCATGACGCACGGACAATGGCCATTCTCCGGCGTGAAAGGGGATCTGCTCCATTGGCACGAAACCAGCAGGTGCCTTACAAAGCTTCATTCATAAGTAATGGTGTCCACAGGCCTACGGTTACACAGGTAAACAGCGTCTCATATTTGGCACCCACTGAAGTCCCCCCCGCTCAAAATGCAGAATCCTACGGCGCAAAGCTGATTTCTGTTATTGTTTGTGTTTGTATGTAAAAGTTGCGCAAGGTGGGATTGCCTATGTTAAAAAATGTTAAATTTGTGAAAATGTTGTTGTAGATATTTCATGGCAAAATACAGTGTTATTTATAGTAATACAGTGTTATTTATAGTAAAAACTGCTTCTTGACCTCTGTCTGACCTCATAGAATTCTAGAACTTCAATTTCCAAGAAACTGACAATTAATTTCACACTAGCACAGATATCTTGTTACAGTAATCTATTCACGTGGAAATTTGTCCACAATGTCTTGTCTCCGTCTAATAATGCCCCATTTGTTTATTAAACTCCGATAAGATTGTCCGCTGTTGTTAGCATTGTGGCTAACTGCCGTTAGCATACCGACACGTCTCGCTCTCAACAGCTGTGAAAAAAGCTTAAAACACATCATAGTGCTCTATGCAGAGACTCAAAATGCATTAAGTAAGTGAGCATAACATATGGACTGATGTAAGAAGTTTAAAATGTATCATTTCTTTTTGTATGTTTTTTTAAGGAAACAAAAAAATTGGGTACAGTAGCCTACCTCTTAGAACTGTGATTTAAAAATATTTTTGAGAAAATAACTCATGAAATTTTTGATGTAGACTAATGTAGGTTTTAGTAAAGTGCCATAGGCAACTTTTTTTTTTTTTTTGCGTTTTACTACAACACATTTGTTTCTAATCCAAAACACTTTTTTAATTTACATTTTAAGCAGCAGTTTTTTCTTTTGACTGGTGCTCAAGTTTTTGTAGTTATGATGACATTGTTTGGACTGCTCTGACTCACGCTAAATGATGCACTCTGAAACCTAAGATCTCATTCACTGAATGTCATTAGGAAACAATGAAATGTCATTGCGAAAACAATAAACATTTTTTTTATGAATTCAGCAGACATCCTTGCAAGTCACAAAATAGACCGTGATTCTGTTAAAACATGCCTAAGTGCCTCACATTTGACTTCCATTCAAACCACAATGCTCTGCAGTGATAGTTGATCCAAACCACTGTTAGTTCAAAGTCTTAAAATGCAAATCTAAAGGCGTAGAGTTGTTTTCTTTCTTTCTTTCTTTCTTTGCTGGGACAGTTTACTCGCAATAAACACCATTGTCTAATTTATTACATGTGTTTTGACCCTTGTTTACAGTTTCGTTGCTAACATCAGCTGGTCATGTCCTACCAGGAAGTCCAATTATTACCTCAGAATGTAATCTCACAGCATACACAGCCCAGAGTAATGTTTACTGACTATTTATATTCACAAACCAGTGAGAAATGCCCAGACACAGACAGGTGGAGTTGTCTGTATTACTTCAACTCAAGGGCCTTGTTTTTACATTATTTTCAATTAGAAATGAACTGCTGCTCAACTTGCAAGATGGCCGCCACAAATGCCACGGCAACGGAATACACACTGTCTCTTTAGTCATTATCAAATTGGAGAAAAATAAGGTTGAAAAAAGCAAAATACTTTAAATGCTAATGTTCATTGCGTCTTAATCCATCTGACAAATCTTATGTAATTTCCTCTCTCAGCAGAAACACAGCTTGATACAATCAGCAGGAGTGTGTGCGGGGCTTTAATGAACATGAAAGAGTGACTCCAACTGCTACGTTTCATTTTTCTCCTGAAGCATAGAGACCTTTGACCTTTGGTGCACAAATGAAAAGGAGGTATTTGTTTCGGGGGTTGGGTTTTGTGTCCGATAAGAAGTCATTATGTGTCGTAGTTACATATTCACAGGAGCTGATAAGACGGAGTAACCATGTACTCTTGGGTTGGCATTTACCTAGCAATAAGGCTGTTTGTCTATTAGATTGGCCTGACATTCATGTTTGAACTGGGCTGAGATGATTAAGACGTAGATGACGTTGATGATGTTTTTAGCTCTCCAAGAAACAATTTAGAGAAGACTGTCCATTACAAGCTGCATAACTCAAGCATATTGTTTGACTTGGTAGATTTGACTCCAGATGCTCTGTGATTTTAATCACTACAACATGTTTCCCAACCTTTTTTTTTTTTTTGAGTCACGGCACTCTTTTCTGGTTGAAGTTTTTTCGCGGCACATCACCTGCTCCTAATACGGCCAAATCAAACTACTTTGGAAAACAAATGATTTACTTTTGAGACATTTTTTAGATTTAATGCTAATGTTTTAACATTTAGTTGAAATGTGGTCAAAGTCGAGACCGAACCTTTTGTTGAAAAAGTTAAACAGTGCACCTTTAAATCATTCATTAAATTAGTAAATGGTGACTATTCTTTTCATTCTTGGTGAAGATGTTGTTTAAATCACTACAAAGTGGAAAATTATTCAGTTAAATCTGTTTCAAGCATGAGTTCTGGATTTTTTAAAGACACGCCGGGCAGTCTCTCAAGGCACACTAGTGTTCCCCAGCACACTGGTTGAAAATCACTGCACTACAACATGAGGTTTGGTACGGTCAAAATGTAATTTGATTGATTAAAAAGGATTGTCAGATCATGTCTTATGCAGAAGTAAAGTGAATGTGCCAATCAGAGTTGTGCTTTTCAGGACATAAAGTTAAAGGAGGTAAAAAGTCACAAACTCTCTTAGAAGAACTGGAAAGCTAAAACCATACTTGAATGATAGTATGTTTTATGCGATAATGTGAAAACTAGAGCTACAAAAACAGCTTTTTCATAGAAACTTACAAAAAGAGGCCAAATACTTAATAAAAAACAAATAACTAGACACACACTAGACAAAGAAACCTAAATGACAAAAACATTTTATTCAGGTCTGTTTTTGGTCAAAAAGTTACACAGTTCACTCTTAATCAAAGTGCTTAATTTGCATGATGACGATAATAATGATGATGATGATGATTTTGATGACGATGATGATTATGATGATATGACGACGAGATATGATGGTAATGATGGTGATAATGATGAGATGATGATGATGGCAATTATGATAATGATTGAAGATAATGACGATGACAATAATAATGATGGCAATAATGACAACGATGATAATGATCATTACAGTGGCGGATGATGACGATGACAGATGATGATAATGATCTAGGCGATGATCATGATTATTTAGACAATGATGATGATGATAATGTTGATGACGTTGATCATGATGATGATGATGGTGATGGTGATGATGACGTTGACGGTGTGACGATGGCGACAGCGACAATGATCTTGATTATGATCATGATGATATGACGATGATAATGAGGATGACAATTATGATGATACTAATTATGATAACGATAATGATGATAATAATGATGATGATGACAATGATAATTTAGGTGATGACGATGATGATAATAATGTTGATGATGATGATGATGAAATTTAGTGATGACATGATGATAATAATGTTGACGGCGACGACGACGATGATGATGACAACAATGATGATGATGATCTTGATGATGAAGTTGACGATGATAGTGATGCTGACAATGATGATGAAGATGGTGATGGCGACAACAATGATGACGACAAAGATAATTCATTATTTATTTCTATAGCACATTTACACAGGCCACTGTCTTCAAAAGTGCTTCACACAGCAACTCCTCCTCATTCCGTGACAGCAGCAGCCCTGGGGCAGCCACTGCATTAAGTGCCTAAACACTGGCACCTCAACCTCCAGTCACCAATAATAAATAAATAATAAATACACAACGTACCTTTAAAACAATAATAATAAAAGATTAATTTGATTACTCTCATGTTAGTGACAATGATAAAATTGCTTATTGCAAGATACAAATAGATATCTTCATTCAGACTAGGACACCAGTGAGAATGAGATCATAACAATGTGCCTGACTACTTTGGGTATCGTTACAATACATTGATTGGTAAATTGATTCCGCAGTAACAGCCACAGCCCAGTCACTCACATAATTGAATAGGACCAGATATGAATGACTCACAGATCTGTTTTAAAGGTCAACTCAGGACACAAATGGGACAAATCTATGAAGCACTTTGCTGCATGTCCACTCAATATTTACAATAGATAGAAATGTGCAAGGTTTTACAATTTGCTATAGAGGTTATGCAGGTGACAACACAGCAATCTAAATGTCAGCAGTGGGTGGCAAAAATTCATGAGAGTCAATAGTGAAAAAGAGTAAAAGTAAAAAAAAAAAAAAAAAAAATATAATAATTTTGTTAATGTATTGGTTTGCAACTGACACGTTGCTTCTCAAACTGGTGGCACTTGAAGCTGTCTGCATTGGAGTCAGTAATTTTATTATTATTAGAGACAAATCTAGTCATGTTTCAGTCTTCTTTTGAGCTAAGGATTTTTAGAACTGCCTTATATTTGCTCATGTTGAACCTATTTTAGCCACCAGTTTTGATCTGATGGTAGGCTAATTGAAGAGCACATATTAAGTGGTAGGCTACTTGTTGTAAAAAGTGAGAACTAAGTAAAAGAAAAACAGAAAATAAAAAGCAGAAAACTAGAACACAAATACAAACTGAGATTTTTCTTAAAGTTTGTAAGTTTGTTTGATTTGAAATATCCAAAATCACAAACCGGCAACTGCCATTAGCAAACAACATATGTTCTGCATTGTTGCTGTGGCAACAGAAACGCTAGTTTCTAGTCTTTAGCTATTTTTTTTTTTTTACCAAAGTACAATTTTATTTAAAGGAAAAACTGATACTTGCCCTCTATCTGGTCTCACATTGTCTTTTAAAACATAAACAGAATCTATTTTGTATTTGTATTTTTCATTACAACCGGCATAACGTTGGTATGACATTTTTCTAATGTTGTGATAGATCTTTAGTCTAACAGCAGCTATATTACAACATATGAAGAAATTGACAAAAAAAGTTGAGTTCTAAAACTGAATTTCTCAGCAGATATACATATATTTTTTACTATTTTTTATTTTATTTTATTCTGTTGAGACCCATGTCATTACAAGAACACACAATTAAAAAAAAAGTTTACCTTTAATTAACCAGGAGAGAGCCATAATCTCTTTTGCAGCGAGTCCTGGACATGTTTTAGTAGTAGAGAACATGTTTTTAAAAAATAGGGGAATGTTTTTAGTGGTAACCAAACCGGTCCAACCGAAGTGCCCGGAGGAAGCCTGTGCAGACACAGGGAGAACATGCAATCTCCACATAGAAAGGCCTCGGGTCATCTGAGAATCGAACTCAGGACCTTCTTGCTATGACAAAAAAATAATAATGCAGGACTACACAGAAAACACTAATATTTTCCATCAAAACTCCGGCAACAGTCTAAAAGATTGAACAAGTCGTCGAAATTCAGCTGAGGACTACACAGTTTCCCAAGCGGTTCCATGAAAGGAAAAGCCAAAATGTGAGAAATGTACACAGCTTCATGTTAATAAAGCAATCATTTTAATTTTGACAAGATTATATTATTCTTTATAAATGTATTACCTCTGTCCATTTATGTGTGTTTGACCCAGAATTGCAAGATTGTGAAATAATTTCTACATGTTATATTTGCTCGAAGAAAAAAAAAAAAAAGACAATCATCAAAATAGCTGTCTTGGTGAAAACAAGCAAAACGTGTGGTGAAATAACTTAACTATAATCATGTTCATTCAGTCAATGATGTCAGTCCATAACACAAAAGCAGTGACATAAATAGTGGCAACACCAATTCAAACTCAGATAAGACTTCACAATCTCTTCAATCTGAGCCGCTGGTAGATCATTGGTGAAAGCTGATCTAATCTCTAAACATTTGTAATTAGCTGCTTTTGTTTCCCTCTTTAAAGCCCTCGGCCTTGGGTTATTTCCTGGTTCGGTCACAAGACAAACATGAGGTGGATCTGTGGAGTGGAGGACGTTTGGTTATTGATTGTTGACAGGAAGAGTGTCCAGGGTAAAACCTATTTCAGATCAATATGCAAATACTAATCCCAGTGGTTTACTGCAGTGGCCACAGACAAAGACAAACAGAGAAGATGCTTTATGTGAATGTTTTTATAGTGTCGATGTTATTACTTTGCCTCGAATGTTCCACAGTGGCTTTTATCCTGTATGATGTGGTTTTCATTATTCCACAATACTTCAAAAGTAAAAGACATGTATTCATCGTATCCATAATTCCAAAATTGTTTTATAGGTTGATTAGCCTAATTAAACCATGATTTGGACTGTGCTTTGAAAATGTCTAAAAAATAAAATAAATCCTGTGAGAATGCTCAATGAATTGAAAAGTGCATGACACTGCTGCGGTCTCCGGGAAAAATAGCCTTCATGCGGATTCTTTCCACAAACCCGCGTGCCTCCCGCACTTGCATCCACTCTCCTCGGAGGTCCATGTACATGTGCGAACTGCGCATTGGTTTTAACACTTTCTAAGTTCTGCTGGACCCACGCGAGTCCCGACCCACACCGAACTCGCAGTTTGTGTACATCCAGGGTAACAGTGTTAAGCCGAGGGTCACCCGTCTGAACCGGCTCTGTTTGATGTGAATGAGGCTGTCGGGGGTCAGAGGACCACAGAGCAGGTCGTAGAGGCGAGGTTTTGAAAACTTGCTTGTAGAGTCGGCGTCGCCAGCGGTCGCTAGTTGCTGTATATGCAGCTGTTTGATTTGCCCGTGGCTACAGGAGAACTAGCGAATCAGTGCGCAGGAAAATCGTGCAGAAAACTGAAAATGCCGCTTATGGAAAATCAGTATTTAACCGAGCACGGATTGTTATTATCTACCCGGGTTCAAACGGGACGTAAGTACAAAAGAGAATTGTTACAGTTTGGTCCAAGAAAAACAAAGACAGAGGAGTTACTGTGACCAAAAACTGTAGGAAATAGAAGTTGAGCTAAATGTCAAGCTTTACATCATGCACATGTTCACTCGGCATTTGTTCGGCAACTGTTGGCTTTTTGGATCGTGTTTGTGTGAATGTTCTTTTACATTGATGCACCCTAAAGAGACCAGAACAGACATTGCGTCGCTCCTCCCATACCGACAGCGACTGGGGGCTGTGTTGGTGTGAAAGACCCTTTACTCATCTGGCTATCACCTAAAAGTCTAAAGTAATACTGTGAGCAAACTCTTTGAAGCACAAACAAATTTTATTTTAATTTTTTCTCCAGTTTGCACCAGCAGTTTAGCTCATGGGTTGATAATTGAGGTCCAGTCTTGATATTGTTTGAAATACATTTTACAAAGCTCTACACAAATGAACAATTTAATGCCCAGATTAAATCACAAACTCATCATTGTGTTTGCTTACGTCTACCTTTAGAGCTTTCATGTTTCATAAGTCGTTAACTCCCTGTCACCCTCTTCCCAACACACACTTATCCACGTTAGCCCCCAACCTGCTGCGACCTCTGACCCTGAGCATTTCCTTGGAGACGGGATCATTCGGGGGCACGTCGTGAAGCGTGCAAACAGCTGACGGTGCGTATTGGATGAAGCAGTGCTAAAGAAATGGTGCCACAAGAACCGAGCTGATTGTAAATATTTATGAGCTCACCACTAAACAGTCTGGCTCTGTGTGTTGTTTAATGGGCACAACGCAGAATACAGGCTTTGTCAGGAGAACATTGTGTCCAAGTGTAGTTAATGGAGAGTGTGATGATGTGACCGCAGCTTATAGTGGGCATGTTTGGATATAAAGCTAATTCTGAGGTTTAGGTCAAAGATTTATGTGTCCATTTTCCAATTTCAAAGTGGGTCACATTGTTTACTACATTCTTGAAGTTTAGCACCCAAAAAAATAAAGAGGACCTTACCATTTTATCTTAACTGATCATAAACAATAATTGGAAATGTCTTCTGTCCCAGTCGCTAACCTTTTTTTCTGTCTATCTCCACTACAAGTACAAGCTTAACAGAAGTACTTGTTATACTGTTTATCGTCAGTTATTATTATCTTTGCATTTAATTTTTTTTCTGTAAATTTATGCATAAAGTTTTGCAAAATTCCTCAATAAAGACCACACAAAACATAGAGTTCATTCTTTGAAAGACAAACAAAAAAATGCCTAGATGAATAAAACATTCACTTACAGAGGAATCTATGAATTAAATTGGCTTCCTAAACAATTAATAGTAATTGAAAGTAATTTCTAGTTTAAAATATTTTCAAAAACAAACAAGTACATACTAATAAATAATTGTTAAAGGCCTATGTATGTATATGTGCAATATTGTTTATGTCTTTTGTTCAGCATGACATACATTTTATAATTGTGTAACTGATGAATCAGTATGAAGATAACTGTGTAGTTATGCAATAATAGCAGCTGTTAGAAGGTGAAGTTACAAATTGATCTGTGATTACAATACATTGTATAATTTTATTTGAATTATTAGTGCATTTTGATAATTGTAATTTTAAAAGAATATGGAAAAGTAGCAGCTGTGCTGTTGCTAATAGCTCCAGTAAATACACATAAACATAAACCAAGGATTTGCAAGGATTCCCTGATAAGTGCCAAAGAGTAGAAATGCACTGATCCAGCTTTTTCAGTTCCAATCCGGATCCCGAATATTTTGGCTTAAACTATCTGCCGACACCACCCCCCCCCCGCCCCCCCCCCCCCCCCCCCCCCATAAAGTAGTTCATCTCATATGTCTAATTAAAGTCACAACTAGCTGAACCAATATCACTGAGCCAATACCGCACTGATATCCAATCCCAGTATCGGATTGGTGCATCTACCAAAGAGCAACAGTTCTACCTCCTCTGCTTGACCCAGACTTGCCCGCCCCTCCCCTCTTTTAACATTATATGATCAAAATAATAACAAACAAGCATTTATTTTAGACTAACAAACAAGCAATGTGGTGTTTTTGTTCCTATTCTCTTGAGTTTCCAGTCATATTTGTGTTTTCACGAAAAAACTTGCACTTTAACTGACCACCTGCGAACCACTGGGTTTTTATTCATTAGTTTATATAAGGAAGGAACGTATTGACCAACAGATTTTCTCAAACGCAAATGCACAAATCACAAATTCAACATATTCACTGTTTTGGACACAATAATAATGCCAAGAGTGATGTGCAAAATGAAATCAATTTAAGAACAGGTTCTCTTACTTCTTCTATGGCATCTGACAATAAGCAAAACATTCACATCTCCATAAAAAAGTTACACAGTGGACCTTTAACCGTCTACTGTACATCAGAAAATTAGAAGAGTGACCTAATTTTGCCCCGATGCAAACATTATATTGTTGCTAGGACGTCTGAAAACAGCCCGGCAGTGTGGAAAACTCTCTGTTGAAATTATTGATCGGCATATAGACATTTTCTTGTGTTTGCAAACAGGCGTGAGAGGAATACATTCACAATTCAGTGCGGCTTAGCTCGCTCTTGTGATGGATTTATGCCTTTGTGCTTTCACCTTTGGCATTACATAATCTGCAGGGTGACAAAACGCAGGCTGAAAAACAGATTTGAATGAGAAGAATGTGGACCAGATTAAGTGAGTTAGAGAGAGAGAGAGAGAGAGAGAGAGTGGGTGAAAAAGAGTGGTTTATTCTAAGGCTGCTCAAGATATCACGTGGCACCGGCTGGCAGCATCCTCTTAGCAAACACAGTCCAGTCCCATTCCATAAACACGGCCACCAATGAACTCTTCAAAATGCTTTGTCATCAAATTGTTCAGTGGTTTCGGTGACTGAAAAACAATATAAGTACTGTAATTTTAACACTATTGAGTGCACCTGAATGTTAACCGCACCAACTACATTTAAAGAAGAAAAAAAAGTATTAATATGCCTCCCTTTTTTGCATGTCTATAGTATACGACGTCTCCAATTCATGCTATTTGACGCTTTGAAATTATCAAAATAGAGACACTTGGGCTATTCAACTTAAGGCCCAGAGGCCAATCAGGCCCTTCAAACATCAAGTCTGGCCTCCTATCCATCATTTGGAAAAATATTTGTTCTTGTTTCATGTCGAGACCTGCATACTTTTTTCTTAGTTTAGACATCAGATTCTGGCTATGTCCTCTTAGTTCTGGTTCAGTACTGCGGTGGTCGTTTTGTGGAATAACGTAAGCAATCATTTCTTTTCTCCAAAAAACAAAGTAGTTAACAATCTTATCAATAAATGGTTAACGGTGTTAAAACAGACTGAATGTTGGAGAGACTATTGTGACACTATTTTGAATCCAAATTGGTACTACATCATATATCTGGCCCACTGACCTAGACCCGCACCAAATCTGGCCCTTACTGTGTATATATTTGAATAGCCCGAGCTATAGCGTCCTATAGACAGGTGTTTTGGTTGAAGTCGTGTGGGGATATTTTCATTGGGTTTTACGGCTAAGTTTAGGTCTGAAGTTTCAAAAATTTGTGGTAAGTTTAGATCTACAACCTTTTTCGCCTGGAGAGCTACTTTTGTTAAAAAAAAAAAAAAAATGGCTTCGAGCTACTACTTTTAGCGATGAGCAAAAATTTAAGTCAAAAGTTAAGAGGTCTATATGAAAACTTAGCCAATATCTTTTTAGAAGTGGACACAATTGGGCATCTAAAGATACATTTAAAGTAGAAAAAGGTACATTATTAATCAAATTTGAGCAATAAGACATCATTTTGTATGATTCTAAAATCCTTTGGCAAGCTACTCAGAAGGTGGTGCTCTCAAGATACAGGTTGGGCATAGAGTTGAGATTAGAATTAGGATTCTATTAAAGTTGATAAACATAACACTTCTTTACCAGCTATGCTTATACGCAAAAAAAAAAAAAAAAAAAAAAAAAAAGAATTTATGCATTTAAATGTGTTTAGTGCACATATGCGTTTTTTGTGGATTTGGACTCCACTTGTAAGAGAATCTATAGTTTTAGTCACATCCATGAATAAGTCGCAAAAGTAGCTGAAAGTTATACTATACATTATTTACAATTTAGCCACAAATGTTCTAAAATGTTATAAATGACTATTACTATGTTGTTAAATTAGCATTTGAGCATATATGCATCAACAATTCTTTAAGCATTTGTTTAGTAGTAATGCTAATACCATTACTAATGGGTTTGAATCCAGGGAACAAACCAGTATCTCATGATGTGGGCTGAGTTTGCATGTTCTTTCTGTGTTACTGAAGCTTCCCTCTACTCCTCCCACCATCAAAAACCTGCCCTGTCACCCTGCCATGAGATTGTACAGGCCAAAACATAAACAAATCAATCCAACATGCAAGATCCAGCATGTCTTTAAGTTAGACTCTGACATGATTCACATGTATCTTTCATTTGCCCAAACTGGATTTTGCAACGTTCTGGTCGTAATCCAAGTTTTTCCATGGAACTCACAATATGTTCTATTTAATTATTGTGTTAACAGGTCTTTCTTCAAGGGCTTCAAAATGATGAGAATCTAGAGCCGTTGCCATAGCGATTACATAATAAACATGCTTATATCTTTTGAATGGGGAAAACATCCTAAAGGTGTGCTGCATAAACTGGAAGCTATAACCAATAACAAATGATAAAAATACTCCTACTGACTCCAGTGAATTTATCTTGCCTTTCCTTTTCCAAATGCATTTCAGACAAGCAAGTACCCCAGAAGGCCAGGCCGGAGACAGGTGGCCACTGGGAGATCAGTCAGGCATAAGCAATCAGGCTATGAGATATGAGTACCCTTAACAGCACTACAATAGGACTTGACAATCCATCTGTTAGCTATACGCTGGCAAAGACTCTGGATACATCACATGCACAGGGAGAAAGTATGCACACGCAGCCATAAGTTGGTCTTTTGGCCTATATATACACATATGTATGGATTAAGCATGATAAACCACACTGTACAATACAATACAAGGCGTATGGTGTCATAGAAATGTTTGAATTCTTCTACATAAATAGATGCGGGAGACCAAACTGACTAACCCTAAGAACAAATATGATGTATTTTTGCACTTTCTTTGGTATCTTATGTTGGGACTAAAATAAAGCACAATTTACTTCTACGTTTCCCACAATTAGAGCTCCATCGACTGAATGTACATGAAATTACATAAGGAGAATAGTCAAGGCGATTTTGCTTGTGCTAATGCTCAAAACAAATCCAGATGATTTATGAACTTTGAAAATATGCAGATCTCAGAGATCTATAGTACAGTCGGCAAGGCAATTTTATGGTTAAAATTCACAGTAATTTCATGTCAAGTCACAGCTAGTCTTAATGTATGTTAAAAAGTAAACACATTTTTCTGTAGATGTTAAATACACCAGGCGGCGCTAGCATCATGTTAGCATCTAGCTAGCATTTAGCCCGCTGCTGCTGTTAGCATTGTACAAACTTGGGCTGTTTTATCTCCATGTCTTTGTATCTACTGTATATTTGACAATATATATTTCCACAAGTCCACACATGCTGTTGTAGTTGTTCAGTATGATCGATAAAGCTGTGGTTCTGATTCACTGATAATGTTAAGTTTCCCCCTCAGAGGTGCGTTAGTGGGCGTTCCCTCAGATGTCACAGAACTAGGAAAATTCAAAACAGAGTTTTCTGAGGCTCAGAAGCAATAGTATAGTATCTCACAGACAAGAACTCTAGTTGTATTTTTGATGAGGAAGCAATGTTACAACATATTTAAAAACAAATTTTAATAAAATGCATTTATGTGTCATAATATGGTGAGTCAATATTGTTTCTGATGATGACTGTTTTATGGGCTATGACAAAATCAGGGTTTAAAGGGTAAAAAATACAATGCAAGTTACTACTATTAGTATTAATATTTGATATTTTGATTCAATAATAGGCCAATGCCACTGGGTTTATATTGTTCTTTTTATCTGTTTTATAGTCCATTGTCCAATCAACTATTAGCCTACAATAATCAAATGACAGAATGATTTTTTTCCAGTCATGATTTGTCATACTATTGTTGCAGCCAAAGTTGCAGTGCACTCTTTTGCCCCTCTGTAGTCGACCTGGGCCTGAAATTCCCTTTTACAACTACCATGACATTGCATTTCCTGCCCCCAAACTGTCACACTTTTACAACTGACCGCATACAACTTTGCACTATGTCATACAGTCGTAACCTTGGAGCTGAAAAAGCATATCTATCAATATGCTAATGCAGAAAATGCAATAAAATGAGCAAGCTGCAGCATATGGCAAAACCCATAATGCATCAGATGTGCAGCAATGATGAAGCAAACGGAATTTTAATAAGCTAATCCGATAGTAGGGCAATTATTGGTCATAACTATATTATAAAGCGTCCTAAAGATGATGCCCATATGTATACAGTGTGCAACAAGCTTGTCTGATACGCCTGTAGCACAGACTGGGATGTCTATGGACGAGATGCAGCGGCAGCGCAGACCGAGGGAGTGACGCATTGCAGGTACGAACGGACCAATCACAGACCGCGATTTCTTTCCGCTACGTCTTGAACCGCACAACAGACAAGCAGAATGTATCCATGCGCTGCTGTTTAGTTCCGCAGCAAATCGCCAACTGATTCGATTTAATGATATACAGACGCCATCTAAATAAACGTATAGGTTTTAACATGTGTGGTTGTTTAATGAAAAGGTTAAATGAGAGCGTGCCAGTGTTTTGTGTGAACTGTGGTGAGTGAGGAAAAGGGAAGTTGGCGGAGTGATACGTGTGAGAGGCGGAGATTGCGTGACCCGTTATATGCGCGTTCACTGCCTCTTCGCCGCTGAATCCAGAGCCGTTCTTTATCTCTCAGGCTCCGCACATTCACTCCTCTCTTTCGGATTTCGCTTAAACCAGCAGCTTTACCTGCATCAAAATGGTAAGAGACGCATTTTTACACTCATTTAATTAGTCATTGTCTATTTTAAGCTATTAGAAAGCAAAAGTGGTCAGAAAAACGTCTGTTTAACATCGGTACACTGTGACATCACCAGGCGCAGAGCGTAAAATGGGGCTGCTTGTTGCTAGGCAGCGCTGCTCTTATTAAAACTCCGTCTATTTTGCGATTTTATCGTCTTAAAATGCGTTATGTGTTGCTCTTTTTACCAATTTATTCAAACAAAGTCATGCCAGTGGCGTATCTAGGGCTACATTGCTAAATATCAAATGAACAAGCCTGCATTATGCATGGAGAGATCGCCTTTTATTCTCTTTTAGTCCCTGTAGTGGTCGAGATGCTTAGTCTTCGTAACACCTTTTATCTTTTTCACCTAAATATGCATATTTAGACCACTATATGTCTTGTATGCTCATCTATAGTCATCTATAGTCTTTTTGCCTCCACACACTGCATGTTTGATCATTTGCTCTTCATATTTCTATGTAATTTTGTCACTTTTGTGGTTATTATTTAATACAGCAGTTATTACATATCTATGGGCCTGCATCTGGGGGACGTAACGTTACGCCGCTGCACTGCCCAGAAACGCCCCGGGGGCTTGTTTATCGTAATTCGTCGAGTTGCTTGACGCTTATTCCTTCAAACCCGCTCTTATCGTCGTTTTATCAGCCCCGAATAATAACTAATACACCGAGAAAAACCTAGAAGTGTGACTCGGCCTCAAAGCCTGGCTGGACCTAGCCCCAGCTCTCTCTGCCTGAACCTTTACCGCCAATTTTAATTCATTCATTGTGTGTGGCTGAGCAGGCGTTGTCTCGTCGACATTATCTACCAGTGAGTCATAACTTGCATTAAAGAAACACGCTTACTTTACTTTTAGCTGTCCACTGTCATTTCCAGAGCTAAAATATTGCACATTTTACTGTCTAGATTTGAAATGATATTGTGAGAGCATATTTGAGTATATAATCTTTAATTAAAGAGATTTATCGAAAAAATTATATTATTCCAGTTGCTGTTTTGGAAAAAATGCAAAATTTTAACAAGATGTGTCTTTTTTTTTAATAAAGCAATGAAAAATGACCTAAAATGACACATGTACAGTTATTAAATGATATGTTGTGGTCAAATGTATGGCCTTTTGCAAGTTTTGCGCAGTATTTTTGTCTCAACCAATACATTAACCACATTTTAGCAAATTCCTCTTGTATTGTTGCAAGTATTGCTCAAAATATCATAATATTCATATTTGTCCACATGGATTTTGAATTGCCAGTATCTAAACTTCTTAGAAAAAGGCCTGTGTGGTTGTGTGTACATGTGCCTGCTTGCGTTCTGTCCTCACCTCTAATTGCTCTGTATTATTTTTCAGGCCGACCAGCTTACAGAGGAGCAGATTGCCGGTAAGCCATGGCTGCATTGATCTCCTTTCTTCATATCCCACAAAGTGCCTTGTCATATGGATCCGAGCGTCTTCTCTCTCTCTCACGCCGTGGATTTACACTTTTACCTTTTAAGGCCTTCTACACGACTGCTCATAAAACGGGGAATGAATGAAACGGTCTGTGGCTCTGCTGGCTTGTCTCCGCAGCCTAGAAGGACTCCTCTCATGGAAAATTTTGCATTTTAATGGTTGCTATGTAATAAAATGATGTAATCTGGAAGTGCTTCTCGCTGCGGCCGTTGCTGAGATAATGCGTCCTTTGGCCTGGGCGTGTTCGCTGCGGAAGGAATGCTTCACGCACAAATTGCAATAAGTTGGAGCCGAGACTAGGTTACGTAAACGGTCCGGCGGCGTCTCTGAATGGCCCTGCTTGTCGTATAGACCCTTCACTATAGCGTGTGCATAGAGCAGCATTGTATGGTTGAGTGCCAAATGGGCTCTGTTGATGCATTTCACCGCTACTAGTCATCCACCCGTTTCATAACATCGACTCCCTGCTTGGTTTTGCTCTAGTTTTTTGAAAAAGAACCGTCTCCATGGTGATTCTGGCAGCGCTGAAGTGTTGCTTTTTCATTGCACAAGCCCCGACTAAGAAAACACAGACTAGATTAATTATATAAACAAGATTTGGAGCGGATTTGGTTGGGAGTGCATTTCCTGAAAAGCAAGTTGAGTGTCCAACATGGCGAAATGTCAATGAAGGGATGATATTTAAAGCTAGATTAGGGTTTTGAGGTTAGGAATGATGACGTTTTTGAGCAGACAGTCGGTACTTGTCCTGCTGCTGTGGCTGAGAATAACTAATGTTTGTCTTTACCAGTGTTTAGAGTTTAAAAACTGTGGGAAAGCAAAGATATTAAACATTAACAACAGATTCTAAGATACAGTCATAACCTTGACTGTTATTTGAGATTCTGTCCCAATTGCTGTTCTTGTTCTTGGCTAAAAAAAGGCAAGTTTGGTGCACTCAAGACAAATTGAGAATGAGACATTGGCACACAAGAGAGCTTAAAAGAAATGTATGTGCCAGATGAACTAATACAATGTCTGGAAAAGCAAATTTAAAGCAATTGTTGACCATTTAGGTTTAAATTACAAGCTTGTCACTGCTCATGTCTGCATAGAAGCCACTATTCTCGCTGTTGGTTTTCCTAGTTTAGCCTCTCTGTGTCTCTCTCTCTCTCTCTCCCTCTCTCTCTCTAAAGAGGGGTGTCGGTCCGAGTCGCGCTTGACCCCACAAACGCGAGGGCAGGTTGTAGTTCTCATGACGTAGACAATCTGCTACATGCCACTGCTCATTGCCCACCGGCCTCGTCTCCTCTGCCGCCGCTGCTGCTCATGAGTGTGTGTCATCCTGGCTTCGTCCTCCTCACCCCTCCCTCCCTCTCGCATTCCTCCCTCCCTCTTAGTCTCCTACACCGGGCTTTTGTTGTTTTGACCAGAAATGGCACGAGTTGTAACCCAAAACACTGCTGGAGTCTGCGGAGTTTGTATCTGAAACACGAGCGATGTTAAAGGCTTGTCGAGTTTAAATGATTGACAGGAACTAGAAAGAGAAGAGACAAGTTATGCAAGAGCCACACGCGTTTCCTCTGCGCTTTTACTGGAGTTTTATGACACGTTGCCTTCTTTTAGTTTAGTTATGTTTATCTATATGTCTTATCTAAAGGTTTATAGTGATTAACAAATAGCTTAAGATTTCAAAATGGTGTCTACAAGGCTGAACTCAATCATTTTCTTTTCTAGCATTTTCTGTCTCATCATTCGTTCTATTCTGGGCACTTCACAGAACATTTTAAGATGCTAAATCTGTCATGCTAATGCTAAATGCTTCCTCCTTCTTCTCCTTTTTTTTTTTTCCAACGCCAGAGTTCAAAGAGGCTTCTCGCTCTTCGACAAAGATGGAGATGGCACCATCACTACCAAAGAGCTGGGCACAGTCATGCGCTCACTTGGACAGAATCCCACAGAGGCAGAACTGCAGGACATGATCAATGAGGTGGACGCTGATGGTGAGACTGCACTTGTTTAAGCTTTGCTAAGCTAATGGCAATGGAATATAAAAGGCCATGCACAGAATCAGACAGGAACAGAATGAAGAAAAGTCATTTGTTGGACTGACTTCATGAGTTACAGTTCAGAAAAGTGCTTAATGAAGTAGTTTCACTAGTTTATATTTGGAAAGAAGAAGCGTAGGAACTCGAAAGTGGAAGTTTAGTCAAAGGACAGTAAAGTTAAAGGCATTTACTTGGTTAGACCTTGAATTTTTCTCAGATAGACTATATTTTCTGTTATAAAGTAGATTGTATGTCTGTGTAATCTCATTTCTTGCTGTATTTCCATTTGATTGCACGTATTTTAAAGTCAGAGGTACTTGCTAATTTCTAACATGAATTTTAACAAATGTGTTGTTTGTAGGTAATGGAACGATAGACTTCCCAGAGTTCCTCACCATGATGGCGCGGAAGATGAAGGACACAGACAGCGAGGAGGAAATCAGAGAAGCATTCCGCGTTTTCGACAAGGTACAACAACAACAAAAAAACAGTGGTTCTTGGCATTGGGTTTTTAAGTTTAGTTCAAGTTTCTTGTTGTTGACCTTCTCTTCCTTGATACGATGTGCTCAGGATGGAAACGGATACATCAGTGCTGCCGAGCTCCGCCACGTGATGACAAACCTGGGAGAGAAGTTGACCGACGAAGAGGTGGACGAAATGATCAGAGAAGCAGATATTGACGGTGATGGACAAGTCAACTATGAAGGTTTGTATTTTGGCTTTTGTACATTCTGGCAAGCATTAACTAGAATCAAAGAAAGCAACCATAGTCGATGTTAGTTTTGGAACTAAAATGGCTTCTTTTGTTTGTGTTCCACCCCACAGAGTTCGTACAAATGATGACGGCGAAGTGAAGGCCTTGTACAGATTTCGTATATAAATAATTTGCCTTTTTTCTTTGTGTAATTTATCTGTAAAATCTTAATAGCCCCTTCGTCCCTGCCCCCTCTGCTGTCCAAAGGAACTGCATGTAAACTGCATAGGCTCTTGTCCCCATGTCCCTTTTCTTTTGCTGTCATGGTGTTTTGGAGTGACGCGATGGTCGTACAACCCGAAGCCTGCAGGGGCCCCTGGGAGCCGCAGATTTTGGGATGTTCCTGTCTCGAGCTCGGGGCCCCTCCGCGCACTGCGACATTGGAAACCTGTCAACACTGTTGGCATGGAAACGATGTAGAGGAGTTTGAACTCTGCATGGACTACGGACAAAGTATATATATGGAAATCTCTCAGCATTGCACTACTGCAAAAAAATGACACGGGTGTATCTCCTAGGTACTCGTACAAACTCTTTTTGTATCTGCTGTTCTATATTACCAGAAACGACTAATCTTAAACATGCTTTTTAATGTTTTACTCACTACTTTTATTTTCTTTTTTAAATGGCCTCTGGTCATGCCTCAAACAATCCATTCCAAGTTGTATATTTTTGTTTTCCAATAAAATTTACAACCTACCCGGATTTGAAAATTGTCTTGTTTTCTCCTTGAGTTGTAATAATTCCCTTTTTTGTATCAAGATGCTCCATTTTTGATAGGGCTTTTTTTCTTCTGTTGCTTCTAGCCTGCAGTAAAATGTTTACCGTTGATTTTAAATTGACCCTGTGACTCCCCTAATGCACTGAGGAGCATCAGCCAATGCCTCTTAATGTCCAGCTCCAATCAGACCTGTCCAAGCGTGGGACCAAAGGTGCCGTCCTCGGCCGACCTCACTGCGAGCAAGTGAAGTCTGCTGTAGGCTTGACACAACGCTGGTCCTCATCCAAATCTGACCACCTCATAAACGTCTTAGAAATACATTTGGCATTTGCTCCCATCATCTCGAGGTGCAGGTGATCGAACGTACATCTGAAAAAAATCATGGTGTAAATAGAGCTTTTCCTGTTCATTTCTTTTATAATTTCTGATCGAGTTTGTTACAGTAGCTTGCAGAGATACAAAGTTTGTTATTTTGATGAATGACAATAAAGCTCTATTGTGGATCTCCGCTGTGCACCGCCTCTTGTTTACGCCCTTTTAAGATGTGGTATTTTTTTGTAGTCTGAAAGGTTTTGTGAGGTTGTTGACTTGTCTGCTGGGTGAACTCGGCCCAGTCATGCGTTTGATGCTGCGGCCCCTGTGGATGTGCAGACATTTAGAGCATTACAAAATGATGTTAAGTAACACGTCTCACACACAAATGGCTAATTTACTTCCGATTTACATTTGCCACGCAGACTTGCACTTGCTGCTTGCATAATCATCACATCATTGTACTTTAAACGCAAAACTATGGCTTTTTTCTTTTTAAAAATGGAGTTTATTGAAGCTAAAAGTAACACTTGCTTTTTTTCTTAAGCCTGAATGATTTGAGTTTTTAAATTAACAAATACTACGTCTAATTAGATCTTTGAAGGCTCTGTTCACTTCACTGAGCTAATATTTGCTATCAGTGTACTGCAGTAAGGCAAGTTACACCAGTTATGGTACATCACAGGAGGTCAGATCTACGCCAGCCTGCACATGTGAAATGATTAAAACAGGCATTAAAATACATGTAAGATGTCATTTTCAAATATTACTCTGTATTTAAATCTTTTTTACCATGAAAACACTATGTCCCGTGAATTTCAGTAACAACAGCAGTATTGCAAATAACTAGTTACAAAAGTAACTAATTACTGTAATATATTTCACTTTTCAGTAACTAAGTAGCCTGAGTAACTCAAGTTACTTTCATATAAATTAATTGCTTTTCTATTGCTATTCTATTGAAAACACTACAGGACCAAAACATCACTAAAATACTGTCTGTTGGCTTACAGGTGAATCAAATATGAGGAAAATGTGTTGTTTTATTATTCAGTAATTAAGTGTAAATGTAACAGGATTAGTGTTGTACAATGTCTTAACAAATGTGCGATGAGCTCAAAGTAACTCACAATAGTGTAACATTTTTGAGACAGTAATATTGTAATACAAATGATTGTATTGTATATGACCAAAAGAACAAGATCGGAATACAAGCGGTCGAAATGAGTTTCCTCCGCAGGTGGCTGGGCGCTCCTTTAGAGATAGGGTGAGGAGCTCACAAGAGGAACTCGGAGTAGAGTCGCTGCTCCTCCACGTCGAGAGGAGCCAGTTGAGTTGGCTCGGGCATCTGTTCCTGATGCCTCCTGGACGCCTCCCTGGAGTGTTTCGGGCATGTCCCACCGGGAGGAGACCTCGAGGAAGACCCAGGACACGCTGGAGGGACAATGTCTCTGGACTGACCTGGGAACGCCGTGGGATTCCCCCGGAAGAGCTGTAGGAAGTGTGTGGTGATAGGGAAGTCTGGGCCTCCCTGCTCAGACTGCTGCCTCCGCGACCCAATTTCGGATGAATCGGAAGAAAATGGATGGATGGACGAACAAATGTTTTACGTTTTTCTCGTTGTAACTAGTAGTATAATAGTATTACAGTTTTACAGTAACTTACCCAACACTGCTAACAGAGCAAACTACTAATTAATCCCACTTTTGAGCCTGGTTTTTTTGGGGGTCACGATCTGAAAAGTTTGCCAAAATTTCCACTATACAAAATCTGTTTCAGTAAGGTTAGTGTCTATTTGTATTGCTCTTCAGAACCAGAATTAAAAAGGGACTAGACCAGCTACTCTGAAGAAAGAGTAACCATCATTAGGCCCAAACCAGGCCAAGTCTAAAGAAATCTGATCATCAGTTTGCAGATTGAAATGATTGAAGGCGAATTTAATTGTTGGAGGGCCTCATTGACCCTTGGGCCTTAAAGTGCATATGACAGGTTAAACTACATTTTTAGTAAAACACAGTGAAAATGATTGTATTTAAGATTTCACTGCTGTTTGACTGTTTCTCCCAGTTTGTCTGATTCAATAAGGTTTATTTTTGTCTTTTGTCCCCAAATATGACATGTAGGCTACAGTGTCCCGAGACTAAAACTTCTAAAAGTTAAAAACCGAGACTAGACTTCTAAAAGTCAAGAATGACCAAGACTTTCGTTTATTGAGACCAAATCAAGTTCAGGTTTGTGTTTTTCTACATTTCTCAGTGGCCATTCAACTTCATTTTGCCTATAGACAGGTTTTTCAGAAGTGTTAGCTGAGTCACCTCTTTAAGCACAATTGAGGTCACAAAGAGCATCATTAAATATATTTTAGCGTTTCTCTGCACTGTCACTTGCTGACTTAACCAAAACAGGCTACATGTGGGCAGGACAGGACACTAGCAAGATCTGAACCAAGATTAACCCATAGCCCTGGTCTACGTGATCTTTTTGTGCAGTTTTTATTGCAAACCTGCCTGAGACAGGTCACCGAGCTGGGGTCATGAACTCCTGCTGCAAGTTTAGCAGATTAACATGATGGTAGTGAAATGTGGTTTCAATTGTCAGAGTAGTAGCCTCTAGACCAGGGCTGGGCAATTCTTCTGACTTGAGGGACAGATTCCAACTCAGAATTGGTGGTGGACAATGTGTAACAAATTCTCATTATTGCAAACACATACAGTATCTTTGACAGAATATAGAGGACCAGTAAAATAGCATCCAACAAAATCATATTATGATTTTAATCTCATAATACTTTGTTTAATAAAACAGCTTTTTTATTGCTTTAATCTTAGAAAAAAAACTGTTCTTGTAATGATTACACTGCAAAAAAGAAAAAACTAAAAAAAAAAAAAAAATGCTTAAAAACTTATTTTAGGCAAATTTGTATTTGTTTTAAGCCATAATTGCTTGAATTAAGAAAATATTTACTTAAAAACAACTACGTTAGTCAAATTTTCTTGGTGTACTGTCAGATTATTTCACTTGAAATAAAACATTTTACCTCAAAATAAGCAACATATTCTTTTTTTTTTTTTTAATGTCTCCTTTGCAGTGTAGTTTTTTTCTCCTAAAATCATAACTTTCTTAAGCTTCAAGTTAATAGCCTAATGTCAAAATGTTTGTGGCCATTTTACGAGAAACAAATAAATCAATAAATACATGTTTATGTAGGACAGGAAAAAAAAAAGTTCCATGATCCAAATTACTATTTTAATCTCTTGAAACTTACGGTAGTTTAAAATTGAAAAATATACCTTATTATCTTTTGCCTAGGATCCAGAACCCACACTTCAGCAAATAGTGAAGAGTGGGTCTGGTCACCACGCCCTCCCCCTGCATTTCAGATAAATCTACATCGTACCGGGCAATCAGATTAGCTTATTAGCGTGACACAAATGAAACAAAGGAGCTGATTGGTCGTCTGTCATTTAGACCAAAATCTAACTTCACTCACCTCACATTAAAATCGTTTTTTGCTTCACTCATGATTCTGCGAAATCCACGATGTTTTTCAGTTCCACGTGACATTTTTTTCATGTATTTTTTCGTTGGGAGCAGCCATGTTGTTTTTTACACGGTGGAAGATGTGTGTCTCTGACTGGCTAATTCATCTGTCAATCACGGCAGAACTCCAAAAGAAGACCGTTGGCCAGACGATATACTTTAATATATTGTCTGATTTTTCAGGCAATATTCTCTTAACATTCAGAGCTTAATCAGAAATGTTACAAGTTAATTGTCGTAGCCCAATTTTGTCTCTTAAAATTCGTCATGCCAGGGGTCTGATTGAATCAGGTTACACGCCACGTTTGGCCCCCCGAGCCACAGTTTGCCCAGGTCTGTCTCAGTCAAGACCAGATTGAGTCCAAATGTGCTGGAGTCCGACTTAAAAGTTACATGGTGTATCTATCTTTACATTTTTGTTTTTATGCACAACCAGACCTCAACCTGAAAATGTCCTTTACTCAATCTGTATTTTGTCGTTCTAATATTGCACCAAGACTTCGAGAATCACTGCTCTAGATTCTTACATGTGGTCATTCAGTTTCCGTTGTGATTTTCCTGCAGCAATAGTCGATCGATGTGTCCAAAGCTTCAGAGCTGGTCCACTTTTCTTCCCACAACTGAAATTCAATCAGCTCACACCCACACGCTGCTATAATTTCACTTCTTCTTTAAATAGCTCCAACTGTACTGTACTGTATAGCCTTTCGATGCTGCCGGTGCTATTTATACACACCGGCAGAGCAGTCAGTGGTTCACAAAGTGCTGGTGGCTAGGAGGTTAACGCTTCACGGTAGGTTACAGGTTCAACTCCCGGGCTTTTCCACCTATTTATTCAAAACGTGTCGAACTCCTCCTGCGATTCCTGATCAAGATGCTTCGTGATCTGGGGAACGACCTGTTGGAGGTGTTGAAGATCTGCAGTTTACATTTTGTTCATTGTAAAACACAAAATGTATCTAAAACTGCACTGAAACTGGCCACCATTTTTAGCCCAGAATCTGATTTTTTTTTTTTCAGTAGCAAGTAATAGCAAAGTAAATCTAGTAAATAGACAAGTGTTTGTGGATAGGTGGTAGGTGAAAGCAACAATTTTCTGAGCATTTGAGCATCAACTGCAACATAAGATTATTCAAACATGAATCGATTCCAAATACAACTGAGTAAACTAATGATGAAAAAACACTGTTCTGTTTTAGTTTGTTATTGACTCAGAAAAGTGGATTTTACCTAATAATCAAGACACACTAATGGAGACCAAGACCTTTCCAAGGCCACACTGACAAGAACTGAGGCTCGAGACCAGTGTTGGGTTTAAACAGCTGGATCAGTGCCCAAAACAATTTTTAATGTCGATTTTACAGAATTTGAGTCGATTTAAGCAACTCTTTATTTTTGCCTTTGTTTAAACGCCAATAATACAATTCTAACATTCCATTTTTGATTGATGTTTGTAATATTACACACAAAGTAATCCTAAAGTAATGTAACTATGTACCTTTCTTGGGGCAGTAACTAAATAGTGCAACTAATTACATTTTAAAAAAGTAAGTAATGAGTTACTAATTACTTTGCAGTGTTAAAATCATGTATGTGTAACATACCTGGAAAAATACAGTTGAATAGCCCTGCTCTAGACCAAGACCAGACTGAGTCCAAGGCAAGACCAACACTACAGATGGATATTAGCTTTTTGCTAAATCTGGTGTATGTATGGTTTGGTCGTTCATCAATACATGCTGTCCCATTAAATGAGACTGCCTTAAAAAGCAGTCCGAGACTAATCTCAATTTACTATTACACCTATAGGCCCATTGAGTGCAATGACCGGACGTCCTAACTGAAATTTTAGTCATTTAATTTTATTAAAATTTCCAAGAGCACCTGGCTGCAGGCACGTACCGCCCACCTCCCTCCGCAGACCTCTTGCCACAGATCAAAATCACTTCTTCGTTCACACCGGAAGTCCATTTATGGTCACCTTTCACACTTGGCTAAGCTAGCTAATGTGTATAACTTCAAAGACGGGTAAGGTTAGGGTTAGGATTAGAGCTGGGGTTAGATCAGGTAATTTGGGTAAGATTACAACTTTGTGAAAAGTTGAGACTTATAATATGGTCTGTATGAAGAGCTTTCTTCGGCTTGCAGCCAGGCGCCTCTCAAAATTTCAGCAAAACGAAATTGCTGAGTTTAGTTTATCTGTCATTAGGATATATCTTTTTGAGATTGCTTTGCAAGACTGACAAGCTAACATGTTACCTTAACTGAGCTAAACAGGAAGTGTACTGCCAAAAAAGTGGGAGGAGCAGAATAAGGTGAAAACTGTCACCAGTCTCTGTGAAAACCTGTGTGAAAAAAAAAAAGAAAAATAGAAAAATAGAAAATTTTGCTTATTTTGAGGTAAAATTATCTTATTTCAAGTCCAGTGCAGTAAGATTATTTGACTCACCTATTGTTTTCAGCAGAAAATGCTTGTTTCAAGTTCTCTTAACAAGATTTTTAAGCAAATCTATTCTTGATTCAAGCAGGTATGGCTTATGCTGCCTTCATTTGCTCTGGAAAAGATGGTAAATACCACTTGTGAAGTCGTAGTTACCAGTAGGTTGTGTTCAACTGGTTTTGTGGTCGTAACAAAAGGAAACTTGTTAAAAACACACTTTATTTTGACAAATATATGAAAATCCAGACTAAACAAGTAAATTAATCATTTCCAATGCCCGTAAGATTCGTTTGAGGATAAAACAAACATTTTGACTTTTTACTTAATATAGTAAATGAAAATAGCAAAGTCGTTCAACTTTGTGTGTCATATAATTTTCCAAAAAATAAAATAACTTGTGAACAAGTGAAACACATTTATTATTAATTTGTGATTCTTTTGCCAGTGTCTGCCATACTGAGAGGTCAAAGGTTATTTCAACTTGGCAACTCGGGCATCAAAATAATTTCCCAGTTTCCCAGTAGTAATTACGACATGATGGGGTGTTCATTTGCTATTTCCCACTCAGAAAGTGGTATTTACCATAATTCCCACATCAAATGAAGGCAGCATTAAAACAGATACACATTTGCTTAAAATAAGTTTTTGTATCTAGATAAGGTAAATCAGGATAGAATATCTTAAAACAAGTCAAATTATTTTAGTAAGGCTTGATTTTTTTTTAGATTAATATATATGAAATACGTTTATTTGTATATGTACTGGTATGATTTGTACTATTTAGAAAATAACTTGACCAATTATGCTTTTCAGCCTTAATACATAATCATGTACACACATGCCAATATTGATATGAATATTATTACAATGTTAAGTCATAATATAATAACAATTATAATAATTACTGTTGTTATTATAAATATATTATGCATTTATATTTAGTACTATATGTAAATGAATGTTTATATAGGAATTCTCTTTGTTTTCCTTTTAATATGTATGTATGCGTATGTATATATATAATATATATATATATATATGGGTATGTATATATGTGTATTTGTATGCATGTAGGGATATATATGTATATCTTTGTATATGTATGTATGTGCATATATGCAGTTTGGGAGTAACTAGTTACTTTTGTAACTAGTTACTGTAATATATTCCACTTTTCAGTAACTCAGTAGTGTAACTCATTACTTATAAAAATATTGATAATATATTAGTTACAATCTGAGTAACTCAAGTTACTTTCATATAAATTAATTGCTTTTATATTCTGTTAAAAACGACACTTCAGGACCAAAACACCACTAAAATACAGTCTGTTGCTTAAAGGTAAATCAAATATTATGAGGAAAACGTGTTGTGACATCACATTTCCACAAATTAACCAGTAAACAAGTGTAAATGTAACAGTATTAGTGTTGTATAATGTCTTAACAAATGTGTGATTAGCTCAAAGTAACTCAAAGTAACTCACAGTAGTGTAACTCAGTTACATTTCTGAGACAGTAATATTGTAATACAAATGTATTACATTTTTCTTCCTGTAACTAGTAATATATAATGTATTACAGTTTTAAAGTAACTTACCCAACACTGCATATATGTATGTGTATATGTGTATATGCATATACACATGTATATATGTTTTTTTTTTGTTTTTTATGCTTTTTTTTGTACTGTGGCGCTCTGTAAAGATTGTTTTGTTTTATTGAAAAATCATAAATATATCAATTAAAAAAAAAAAAAAAAAAAAAAGGCTTGATTTTATTAAGTGAAAAAAAATCTTAAAATGAGTCTTTTAAGATGAATATGCTAAATTCAAGTCATTATATCAAAGTTAGATTTTCCTCTTTTGCATGTTTTAACAACCTTGATTAATCACATGTTTGATTCTATTTATTGACTGAAATGTTACACAGTATTAATTCTACATTCTTCCCTCCCAGTGACGGCGGATCGACTTCAGTTTCTCGAGAGAAGTCAGAGGAACACTACCCACAGCATTTTGAGGTGTGAATCGATGACACAAGTGGCTCTCTTCTTGTCAAAACCAATTATCACAGAACTAAAAGGAACTCTCGCGGCCGCTGGAAGTGTCATGGCAGCCTGCTTATAAAAAACCTGTTAATTACGCAGTATGTGGAGCTAGAGGCTGCATTCTGTCTTCGGTTTAGTCTTTATCCGAGCCTTGTCCACTTAGCTAAAACACCATTCATCCTTCAGCAGTCAGCTCCTGCTCTTGTGCTTTTTGAGTGCTCTCCTCATGCACAACACTCACTTATTTAGTATTTTTGCCAGAGTAACCGCCACGTTTCTGGAGTCGATCACAGAGATACTCTTCACTAAGGGTTTTGTGTGAACAGCCAACATCACATGCTTTGCCGTTGGTTTCCAAGTAATTCAGAAACTGTGTTCAGTCTAAGTGTTCTTGATGGATAGATTACAAAAATCAGAGAAATGCATGCTTCAATTGTGCCAAGGAGAATAAACTAATGTCACTGTTTGCAGTTCCGGGTCCAGATCAAACTGACTGAGGATGCTTGCACTCCTGTACACCCAGAAGTAAGTAACCTTTATAGCACGTTTGACAGATTGCAAAACATCAGTGCTTTGCAAAGAGAGGGTGGCCAAACCATAGGTAAAATCACCATAAAACACAATGTGCAAACAAACATGAGATGAGTAAGAACAAAATGGAATAAATAAAACAAAAAGACACCAAGAAAACCAGCTGTTAAAAGCCAGATGAAACAAGTGGGTTTTGAGACGTGTCTTAAGGTGGGCAGACACTGTGCGATTTTTGACCCTTTTTGGGACAATTTTTCACTTGTGCGACAATTTTGCAGATGGGCCCGAGTTTCAGCTCTTGTGTCGTGCACCGTGTAGTGTACATGGGGTAACGAGAAGTGATTAACACCTCACGACCAGCTTCCGATCAACAATTGTAGGACCACACGAAAATCAAACTCGTTTGAAATGCTGGTCGCTTCTCGTGGGTACAATGCACTGTAGAAGTTGCCTGGGATCCAGAACCCACACTTCAGCAAGCTGCGAAGAGTGGGTCTAGTCACCACGCCCTTCACCTGCGTTTCAGATCAAATCCACATCGTACCGTGCAATCAGATTAGATTATTTGTGTGACGCAGATGAAACAAAGGCACTGATTGGTCGTTTGTCATTTAGACCAAAATCTAACTTCACTCACCTCACATAAAAAACATTCACTGGGAGCTGCCATGTTGGTTTTTACACGGCAGAAGATGCGTGTCTCTGATTGGCTAATTCATCTGTCAATCAAGGCTACAGAAATCCGAAAGAGGGACACGGTGGCCAGATGATATATTTTTAATATATCGTCTGGATTTTCCAGGCAACTGTAGAAGCAGTGCAACGAGCGTATTTGACAATATCTCTCACACTGCCCATGTGCAAGTTTGGGCAGTTTGGGCACTGCCACTGAAAAAGCTCTTTCCCTGGGGGGTGCATACAGCTGCAACAACTCCCTCACATAAGGTGGACCCATACAATGCAGACATTTAAAAACAACAATTTGAGATTTACTCGAAAAAGAAATGGGAAGCCAATGAAGTCTACACTTTACTCATAATCTAAGTAGATTATACAGTACATTGGCTTAAAAATTGACATGCAATATTATCAACAACAATATACAGTATTATCGCCCTGCTGTATTTTGAGTTTTAAGTGAGACAAAACCAATTTCATACAAAATAAATTAATGCAAGCTGCAAATCCTTAATCCTATTGGCGTTTGTTTAGAGTTCTGGTTCTGTTAAAACAGGTGTTGACCATTAAGCTGGAACCCAAACAGACCTTATGAGAAGTGGTACAACTGTATCACTGTTCCTGCAGCTATTGTATGTATGTATGTATCATTTTATAGTGTACCCTTTGACCATTGTCCTTGTGTGACATCATAGATTTCTCTGCTTTTCTGATCCCAAACATCAGACATTCTCAACCCCTCCTTTCTCCTGCACTTTGTTGCTTTAGAATCACTTCAATACTCCTCCATTTGAAGTGTAAAATGTAAACCCAACCTGGTGTAGTCAGGCAAATAACTCACTGTATGTAAAGTCTGTGGTCTACTGTGCTTTCACTCTTACAATATGGTCCGACTGGTTCTTTGGTTTTGAAAACAGGTGGTACAAAAGTGCAGAGATTAGTGAGCTTATTTGTCTTGCATTCTTTCTTTTTTATTACAATTATTTTTTTTATGTTTAGATGATTGTAACCTCATATGAACTACTTCTGTTTTATGTTGTGACACACTCGAAAGATGCTTATACAGTTTCTTTCTTTCTATTTTTCTTTTTTGCATTGCCAACCATGTGCGTCTCTAAGCAACTGGTCTGTGCTCTGCAGCTCCCAGAGAGATTTTCACTTCAGGTGACGTGCTCAGCTCTGGAGACGGAGGCTAAAAGTGGCTGCATGAGGCAAAATAACACAACACTTGGGGGAATTCAAAGGAAAATAAGGAGGCTTTTGATAGTTCATTGAATGAACTGTATTACGCTTTCAAAATAAGGAGGATGTTTGGATGAAAATGTTTTTAGTTTTTGTTTGTGTTTAGACGGCGGCTTTTCACTGGACCTAATTAAGTGTTTGTTTTAACAAATCAAACAAAAGTGAAGTGCAAAACATAAAAAAATAATTAAATAGTAAATTAAGTAATAGTTTGCATACATTTTTATAAGTAAAATTGGCTTGATTTTTAAGTCAATTAAATTCTGATTTCTGCAAAACTGCAAATCTTTACTTGCCTTTCTATGTGGAGTTTGTTCTCCCCGTGGCTGCTCCGGTTTCCTCCAGTTGTTCTGGTTTATCCTACCCCTACAAAACATTTTTAGTAGCACCTCCCTTTCTCCTCCTGGGACTACAGAGGTATTGCCATTGTGCTTAATGTATGCATTTCCCAATAAACCTTAACTGCCTGAAACATAAGAGAAAGTAGAGTTATGCCCATTGATTTGTTATAATGACTAGAGAGAGCAGAGTCATTGTAACCCATAGAGGGATTTTCGGTCGACGTCACTTTCTGCTCTATTGCGCATGATCCATACAGAAAGATGCGCTGTCCATCTGGTTAGCTTGGGAATTATCTTTAAATAAATCAACAAAACGGGTCAAGAGCATCTGTTTGGATTAGGTCTGATTCGGTCTGACAGGCGTCTGTTTCCTGAAGCTTTCTTGCCGTTTTTTCACTCACCTGAATATAACTTTTAAGGGTCGTAGGGTCAAATTTCATTCGCAAATTTACGGTTAGGAGCAAAACTTTAGTTTTCACACAGTGACAACAGTATTAGCTCGAGTTGTTTCTCCAACTTGGTTAATGAGCAGCAAAAGTTCAGTACCCGCAGCCATCTTGTGTAGGGAGAGTTTGCAAACAGATCAAACTATTAGGAAGCTAAACTTTTCAAATTATTTTTTCCCTTAAATCTTTGATAATTGAACCTTTTATTGCTCCTGTTTATGTGTGTGCGATTTTAAACATACTTTTAATGTTTGAATTATTTTTTAGGGTAATGGCTGTGAAGTAAAAACAATTATGATGAATGTTTGTGCTCATATAACATAATGGCACAAAACATAGTTAAATTGTGCATCATATCCTGCCCAGTGCAGTGTTTTTAGGCTGAATAGGCCTGTTTATTTTCACAATTACAGAAACAGTTTTCTGTATTGTTTGGACCATAACTATATAATTATATGTTAAATCACCTCCTTTATTATCTGACCTTGTTTTTACAATATTTTATTACAATTTTACAACCTCTCCCCTCGCAAGATGGCCGCCACAACTGCCATGGCAGGCCCATGTCTCTATCTAATTTTAATAACTCAATGGTTTAGACCAATAGGAATTGTTTTTTAGGCTGATACCAATTTTTGGCTTCTGTTGTTGCCGATAATCAATTATGTCTTTGCCAATTTTTGGGTTTTGAAATCTATGACAAGGCCCATAATATCAAAAATGACATTTTCTCTATTGTCTCCGGCTAATTAATCTATTAATCACACCTACTGAAATTTGAAAGGGGGACACACTGGTGGCCAGACAATATATTTTTTGTACATTATCAGCTTGTCTGCATTTCTAGGCAAAGGACTGTCACAGATTGCAGAATCTCTTTTAAATATAGCCTTTTTTAAATATTGACACCAATTGTTAAAATTGCTTAATATCAGTCAATACTGATACCAATACTGATACATTATATCCAATCTCTGCCTAAAGTAAAACAGACAAAGCCTACTAATAACCAATTTTTCAGTTCTTTTAAAAAGTTCTTTAAATTAAAGTTGTAGCTTAAAAAATACAGAAAACTGTTCTGAAGCAGCAGTAAAACTTAAATTATAAAATGCATTTAAGTATTAGACCAATGACTTTTACTTTTGTAGTTTATTACTTTCTATACTACAACATGATCAATTTGCATACAAACAGTTAGATTTGATCCGTTTTGTCCTTTAGTTTTCTAGCATTACAGGTGCAACAAAGCCGGCTTTCTCCTTTGTGCTGTCTTACTCAGTAGAGCCGGTCTAAATATAGCCCCTCCACCACCATCACCATCACCGCCGAGGCCCGGGCTTGTTGAAAAATTGATCGATAGCGAGTCGCTGCTATAGAAACAGCGCTTGGGCTTAACAGTGGTTCAGGTGTCACTGGATCCCACAGCCCGGGCCGATAACAAGGCACATGGCCACCGCAGCTCAGGACACGGGCCCATGGAAAAAACAGGACAATGTCTACACAAGAGAGCTCCGTGTCCAGAGGCGCGAGTGGAGCTGATAAGGTGAGTAACTGTGTGCGGGGCTTCATCAGGAGTCGGGCTACTGCTGCTGCTGCTGGAGGAGCCGGGATCACACTTAATGGGAAGTGAATCAACACATTCCTGGCATTGTAAAACCAGCAGTGACAGCAGCGTGGTGTGAAAAGAGGAGAGGAGCTGGACAAGAAACAGGCAAATGGTTCAAGTTTCCCAATTAGCAGAGGTGGAAGAGAAAATACGAGTTGTGATAGTAAAAAAATGAATTCTTGTACAGTAATAGTAACATTAGTAGGCCTACTCAGGTTAAGCCTTCTGCCCACTGGAGAATATTAGGTCTGATTTTAGCATAATTTGGGCTTCTCTACAAACTCACAGAGGCGTGACACATTAACATGTCATGTCAATGGACTAAGTGTTATTCTGTTGTCAAAAAGGTGGAGTAAAATATACATATATACTGTATATCCAAAAACTAGGCTTGGGCTTCTGGTGGTTAAGTGGACAATTAGAAGTTGATATAATCTCATACAAATAAAGTTTGTGGACAAGGACGACCCTTGTAATCTTAAGATTAAACTAAATTTCACCAATCAGCCATATCGGACCTCATTGAAAAATGTGTATTACACAAACTGGAGTTAATTTATTGAATAGCTTAGTTACACTAAAAAAAAAAAAACATTCTAATCATTGTAATTAAAAAAATACAATAAAATGGAAAGGAAAAATTTATGTAAACTTATAGAAAATATAAATAGTTTTAGTTATAAATTAAGAACATCTTAGTTGTCAAGGTAAATAAAATGAAAAAAAAAAGAATGAAAAAAAATATAATAATAGTATTAATAATAAAACGCAACAGTATGGAATAATGCTTATGATTTATGTTGTAAATAATTGAAGTGTAAGAAATAACCAAACTGGATACAGTTCTTTTTTAAATAGATGTAGGACTCGACAAGTAACTTGTTAGCTTTTCCTACTCCTTTTTGTGCACCTTATATGATTTATATTTGTTGTGTAGGCAAATAAATAAATAAATAAAAATAAGGTCCATTTCAGTCTAAAACTGGTACCCAAAGTGGGCCCCGGGGGCCAAACTCAGCCCTCCAGATAGCTTACTTTGGCCCGTAAAGAGGTGGTACTATTAGTTAGGAGTATCTGTTTGATTACATTTTAGTTGAAAAGAGTGTCAAAGAACACAAAATCTAATTTATTTTACTTAAACATGTGTTATGTTTCTTCAAAATAAGCTTTTAAGACACAACATAAAACTACTTTTGACCTTCAGCGTCTTGCAAAATAACACAGTCTCCAAAGAAAATGTATACAACGAAATGTCAAAAATGTATGATTAGCACGTTTTCACTACTTTTTTATGCCAATATGCTTAAAGCTTGACTTATTTTCAGTGTAGCTCTTCATTCCTCGCTACAAAATCCATCCTTTGTCTTTGAAGTTGCTTAACAGTGCATCAGCCCAAACACACAATCCCTCGGCGACCGTGACACGACCTGTTTGGCAGAGCTGTTTAAACCAGACCAAAGCTAACAGTGTGGTCTTATCTCCAGGCTCACCACAGACCGGACCAGTGTGGACGCGGGAGCTGGTGGCTGGAGACATTAAAAGTAGGTGTGACTCTGAACTCTGATCCGGTCTCTGCGGGTCTGTGTTTGGCTCTGTTATCATGTCACCTGCAGGTTCAACAGAGCAGACTGATGTTATGTGTATAAATAATGCTGTCATAGAGAGAGCAGAAGACAAGGACAAAATAAACAGACGATATTAAAGGTGCACTGTGGAACTTTTACCACACCCTTTTGCCTCCATGGAAATATGATAAACTTCAACAGATTTGGAATGATTCTTGCAGACAGCCGTCGAGTAAAGATGGAACGTCATGGCGAACATTTGAAGATGATTGCGCCACAAAAGCACATAACAAATAAAACCACCAACCTGACCTTATGACATTCTCAAATTCTAGAACATGAACGAACTTATCTAGTTGAGAGAAAAAAGTACAGACCTTGTGTTTTAAATGTCCAAGTAGTCTGTAAGTATTTTTCTGAGCACTGCCATGTTTGTTTTGCTGCATTTTTGGCTTCAAACTTCAGTGCTCTGCTGTGATTGGTCCGACACACAGTGGGGCAGATTGACAACGAACTAATCTAGAAATCTCCATGTACCTAATCTCCAAAATGTCTTTTTTACAGGACATGAAAGTGGTGAACTGACACGTAAAAAACAAAATAGACAAAATGTTTTATTTGCACAACATAACAATGTCTCTTGAATGCTCGATAGTCGGGTCCAGAGGGACAATGGGCGTTTTCGCACTGTAGGAACTTTTTTTTGTTCCTGTATTCTTTTCCAGCCTCTGGCCCCTTTTTTGGCGTGTTCCCACAGAAGAAGGACAAGGAACCAGGGCCATGTAGGGACCAACTAGCTCCTGTTCTGGGGCAAGTACTTTTCCCTTCGACTGAGAACCTTTCAGTGACGCGGCAACATACTGTAATTTGTGACATTACTGTCACGCGTCTGAAAGATTTTGCAAAATAATAATGGTTTACTGACGGTGGTGAGAGATGGACGAATGCAGAGGTACAAGCATCAATAAGTCCGTACGCTAACGAGGAAGTACAGCGGGGCTTTGAGGGACCAAAAAAAACATATGAACTTATGCTAGCTGATGAGCTAGCACATTTACCACACAGCTAAGCAACGCCACAAGAAAATTAACCAAAACAGAACTATAAGAAAATCAAGGACCACAACAGCCGGAGTGGAGAAACCATCCTCGACAGTATTTTGTCACACCGTCCAGCGGCTGACGTCGCAGAATGTCCCCTGGACCCTCTTTTGAGTAGAGCGGATGCTAGCAGGTACTTCAATCAATCAATTAAACTTTATTTATAAAGCGCTTTTCATACATACATGTAACACAAAGTGCTTTACAGTGCATTAAAAACAATCCCACATGCCTCCCACCCTCCACCGCCCCATCCTCAGACACCCCACAATAGATGCCCCCCCACCCCCTATTCCCATCCACATACACAAACTCACACACATTTCCACAACACTAAAATACTTTTGCTACATTTGCATATGTACATTGGCTGGGTACAGATGGACCAAAGGCAGCATCATCAGAGGAGCTGTCTGCACCAGAAGCAGAGTCGCATGCAGCACAGGACACCAGATCAGGTCCAGAGAAGAGATGAGGTCAAGACCAAACCTCCAGGGCCCATGAGCCAGAGCCCAGCAGCCACAGTCAACTACAGCTCCTGGTGCAGAGGCTCCTCAGAGGAAACACTGGAGAACCTAGATTTGCTAAAAGTGATCAAATAGATAAATAGGTAACTAAATACATAAATAAAAACATGGATATAATGTCTGGTCAGTAGCCAGCCTAAGCCTAAATACATAAATCAATTCAAGGTAAAACTAAAGTAACTAAAGTAAAGCCACATACTGTATCATATAGCTACATAACGTGTAGCTATATGAAACATGACGTCAGTGTGAGTGGTTTCCTCATGGAGATCTGCAGCCAGATGACTCTTGTTTTTTTCTGGGAAACCTGACCCTTCAAAGTAAAAAGAAGTAAGATAGGTTTGGCATTTTAAATGAAATAAAAATCTTATTTTTATTGAAAACACTTGAAATGACCTCTGCTTTCTTTATGTTCCCCCTGCCCTTGTCTTTTGCCAGGACACTCCTCTGCCAGGCCACTACCCCATCAGAGACTTCCTGGAGGAGAGTGAGCTGAACCCCGTGCAGAGGACGTACGGGTTCAAAGGTTTGGGGAGGAGAGGCCGACTCGGAGTGAACGAAAAGGAGATGTACTGCTTCCCGAGCCTACGAATTCACCGACTCCACACAAGAAGCACTAAAACGAAACGTGACATACTCTTTCAAAACTGTCCCCGACCGGAAAATGTCACCCTCGGCGTCAGGGACAAGGTGGGAAGAAAGTGACTGAGGAGGATGGTTTTGCTGCTGTACTGTAAATATGTTAAAGGAGACCTATTGTGTGTATTATCAAAGCATTACACAATAAAAAAAAGTAATGAGGCGAGAGAGAGAAAGAGTGTGAGAGAAAGAGAGAGAGAGAGAGAGAGAGAGAGAGAGAGAGAGAGAGAGAGAGAGAGAGAGAGAGAGGTAGAGAATAAAAAGAGTAAGAGTAAGAGAGACAAAGAAGAAAGAGAATGATTTTTCTGTTTAGATCCGGAATTTACATTTTGCTCACTGTTAAACAAAACTGATCTAAAATGGCTTAGAAAACACAACAGATACATTTACTTTCTGTAAATGACCAGTTTGTATTGTTGGCAAGGGGTTACTTGACACCTTTGGACCTTACATACAGATTCTACTCAGAATCTGAAGGAAATGCTGTATAAAGATATGAGCTGCTCTAGTTTTACCACCAAGCTCATATGTTTATTTGAGCTGGTACAGTCAGACAAGCAAACAAATGTGCATAGAAGTACAAATACAACTGCAGGTTTTACTTGAAGGTGACTTGGACTTGTCAGTCTTTAACTTGGGACTTAAATTAGTCTTGTCTGTCTTTGACCTCGGACTTAACTTGGACTTTTCTCTCTTTGACTTGGGACTTAACTTGGACTTTTCTCTCTTTGACTTAGGACTTAACTTGGACTTGCCTCTTTTGACTTGGGACTTGACTTGGATGTGCTTTTCTTTGACCTGGGAATTGACTTGGACTTGTCTCTCTTTGACTTGGGACTTGACTCAGAATCTGAAGGAAATATTAACTTGTGGGCGGTAAAAAGATGAATTTTTTGAGTATTCGAGCATCTGTTGCAAGACAATACAATATTACAGATTATAGACTATTGAAATTAGATTATGCACCACTCCTGGCTGTACAGGAGCAGACCTTGAGCACCAGAGCCATAGAGGCCCAGAATTATCACACCAGACATGACCCAAGGTGTAGGTTGTGCAAAGAGGCCCCTGAAACAGTCCTGGACATAACTGCGGACAGGGAAAGAACACCATAACCAAGTATACAAGAACATCTGGGCGGAGTATGGACTTAGAAACCTCAGTGTCAAAGTGGCCTCCGAAGATGAACAATCAAGTCAAGATCATGTAGGACTTCCAGATACAGACAGACAGAATGGTAATGGCAAACCAGCCAGACATTGTGGTGGTGGATAAAGAGCAGGAAAAAGCCGAGGTGTCCATCAAGAGAAAGGATCCTGAGAAAGTAGTATTTGTCAAATTCATGTTCATACAAACTGTATTTTACCATCTTGTTTCATTTTCCAGGATCTACAGATTTCTCCTTGTCACTATGAAGTTGCAGCCAAACCAGTGGAGAAGATTCCCTGCAAGTAAGAGCTCCTCAGCAAACAATCTTTTTCACTGTCTGATCTCAACAAAGTGTGTTCAATCGCCTGTAAACACACGCTCCTATCACTCTCTCTCTCTGCTCTCCTCGAAGGCATGTGATGTTCGCTCCAGCGTTCAGAGAGTCACCTTTCCACCTGTAAGTATCTCGTCTCCACCAAGACCAAGGTATTAAGACCGTTCACTGTTTCCATTCAAGACAAAAGAGTTGAGTACAATAGACTTTCAATAGGTTTGGTTACAAGCGACTCAGTCTGTGTCTGCTCTAGTTTTACCACCAAGATCGTATGAATGAATGTTTATTTGAGCAGGTTCAGTCAGACAAGCAAACAAATTTGCAATGAAGTACAAAAACACTACGGCTGATAGTTACCCCCAAGTTTTACTTGAACTTGGAGCTCCATCACTTGAGACAATTTGATGCATCTTCTTAACTTGGGACTTGACTTGGACTTGTCTTTCTTTAGCTTGAGACTTGACTTGGACTTGTCTCTCTTTGACTTGAGACTTGACTTGGACTAGTCTCTCTTTAACTTGAGACTTGACTCGAACTTGTCTCTCTATGACTTGGACCTTAACTTGGACCTGTGGGCACTGACTTGGAACTTGACTTAGACTTGTCTCTTTTTGACTTGCGACTTGACTCGGACTTGTCTCTATTTAACTTGGACTTGACTTGGACTTGTCTCTCTTTAACATTGGACTTGACTTGGACTTGTCTCTCTTTGACCTGGGACTTGTCTGTCTTTGACTTAGGACTTGTCTCTCTTTAACTTGAGACTTGACTTGGGACTTGTCTCTCTTTAACTGAGACTTGACTTGGGACTTGTCTCTCTTTAACTTGAGACTTGACTTGGACTTGTCTTTCTATGACTTGGACCTTAACTTGGACCTGTGGGCACAAACTTGGAACTTGACTCGAACTTGTCTCTTCTGATTTGGGAGTCGGGACTTGACTTGGACTTGTCCCTCTTTGACCTGGGACTTGACTTAGATTTGTCTTTCTTTGACTTGGGACTTGACTTGGACTTGTCTCTCTTTGATTTGCTCCTTGACTTGGACTTGTCTCTCTTTGACTTTGGACTTGACTTGACTTGTCTCTCGTTAACCTGGGACTTCACTTGGACATGTCTTTCTTTGACTTGACTTGTCTCTCTTTCAAACTTGAGGTCAGAGGTTTAGAGACTTAACACTTGCAAAACAATGTCTTGTCTCTCCCTCTACTAAATACTATATAATTACAAACTTGACACTCAAACACAAGACGAACAGACAGTAAGTTAAAATATTTTGAAACCAATTCCAGTAAAACAGTAGGAAACAGTCTTCCACAAATATTGTCCTGAACGCTGTGGTACTTCTACATCTGCTCTATGTATTTTTATGCCTGAAACATGAGTCATGATTAGTCACATTTGAACAGCGAGTGGTTACTACATTTCCTCGGTGCTCTCTGCTGGTGTTACCTAATGCAGCGAGGGCCAGACCTTAGTCAGCTGGACATGTGCGGGTCAGAGAAAGCGATCCCGTCTGCTTCACCTCGGACGGTTATGGCTCTGCGGGCGGCTTTGGTTCAAGTTGCAGCAGTGCGACAGGATTGAGAAACTAAAACAACCATATATAGAGCTCGCTTGGACTGATTATAGAGCAGAAGGTGAATGAGTAACAGAAAATAAAATAGCTGTTATGAATCTGCCAATGACAATGACTTGGACCAAATGCATAATGCGTCTCTACACTACATATATATTACATCAGGTTACTAGTATTTGGCTGTTTTTGGCTGCAGAAGTAAAAAAAAATTAAAACCATTCCTTAAAATGGCTATACTTCTATATTATAGAAACAAATCATTGGACAAAACAGACCAGAAATAGGTTACGTTTTGAATATAAAGCATAAAAAATATGACATAGTTCTTGAGATTAGATTCATGGTGGCAAAGTTCAACTCCTGTGTGGCCTGAGACTGTGGTGTTTGCATGATTCTCTCCGTGTCTGGGTGTGGTTCCTTCAGGTTCACCACCAACCAAAACATGCACCAAAGGAATATGCTACATATGCTATGGTAGCCTTGACCAAGCCTAGATCTGGAAATGGATTCACAAGCGCCGCACTGTAGCACTCACTGCACCTGAGAACATGGGTCAAATGCAGATGACAGTCTGGGTCAAATGCAGAGGAAAAATAGTCTAATGCAGAAGGAAAAGGGTCAAGCGCAGAGGACAATGGATCAAATGCAGAGTACATAGAATCAAATGCACAAGACGAGTCAGTTGTAAAGGATAAAATTCAAATGCAGAGGGCAAATGGGTCAAATGCAGAAAGCAAAAGGGTCAAATGCAGAGGGCAAAAGGGTCAAATGCAGAGGGCAAAAGGTCAAATGTACAAGGCAAATGGGTCAAATTCATAGTATAATGGATCATATGCAGAGGACAAAGTACCAAATGCACAAGCTGAGTCAAACAGAGGATAAAAAGTCAAATGCGGAGGACAGATTGGTCAATGTAGAGGACAAATGTGTCAATACAGAGACAGATGGATCTAATGCAGGGACAGTCGGTCAAATGCAGAGGACAGTGGGTCAAATACAGATAACAACAGGTCAAAGGACAGTGCAGAAGACAAATTCCACAAATGCAAGTGGCAGAGGACAGAAGTGTCAAATGCTGAGGACAGATGGGTCAAATGCAAAGGTAAATGGGTCAAATGCAGAGAGTAGAGAACAAATTTCCTTACGAAGATCACAAAGTGTACTTTAACCTAACAGTCAAGTTGCAGTTTTGTATAAAGAATCTACTAAAAGTGGCAGCGTGTTCCGAAAGTACTGTAATCTTGGAAACTCCTGCCAGAGATTCAGATGAAAAGTGCAATACAATGTCATCAATATATGTCACCTTAACAGAAATATAAAGACTGACACATTTTTGACAGTTAAAATTGTAATTTAACAACATTTTCTGGAGGTCTAAACTTAAAATCTGCAGTTTTACTTTGGCATGTTGATTAAGACAAAGCCATTTTCCAATTTGAATAAATGTAAAGCACAGGAAGTACAATTGTTTATAGTTTTAGCTGTGCTAGCCACGGCTCAAGTCGCACTGTCTTTCAAAACCTGAATGTTTTTTCACTTGCGGAGGTGAAAAAGTCAGAATGGATTGTGTAAATTAACAAAAAATGTGACCGCTAAAAAACATGTTAGCTTTGTTGCCGTAAAAATCAACTAACCATTTCAACCTTTCATCCAAAGTTCTATACAGTGTAAATTCAACCGTACCTGCACCCCAGTTCGAGAAGCCCCAGCGGGTTTACACTAGTGTTATGGACATGTGAGCCTGGCTGGCAGCTGCAGACTGTTGACAGAGAAGGAAAGACGCGGAGAAATCCCAGCGGAGCTATAATGGCGTTTCTGTCAGTGCGGCTCTTCCGACACGTTTATTGTCAAAGGTTAAGCAGCTCAAACCGTGTGGCCGTCTGCAGTCGCTGTCCAAAGAGACGGAGTGTGATTCTCAGGGCAAATTAACACTACAAACAGACACTGCCTCGTCCTGTTCTACATTAGCACCAGCTGTCCCAGGAGAATTCATATTGACCATGGGCAGCGGGATCTTCAAGTGTATGACCTATATCAGGCCTATTCAACGTAAGGCCCGGGTGCCAAATCGGCCCTCCAAAGATATGATTCGACCCTGCTCTCAAATATTCACAAATATTACATAAAACATATTTTCTCTTGTTTGTAGATTTCTGGGTTATTATTCGAGTTTTTATTCAAGAAATAGTGGCCAACTTAAGTTTCTTAATATGTCAATAAGTTTCTGAAAATATGATTTGAATGTAGTGTTTTCCAGTTGTATTTTTTGATTAATTTCCTGTGAGAAAATGCATTTTTCATATTTTCAGCCAAACAATCCACTTTGCTCTTGGTCTATGGGCAAATCTCTTATTTGAAGACAGTTATAATATGCTTAAACAAAGATAAATATGACTTATTTTAGGCAATTGTTCTCCCATTATCCACTTTCAGAATGCAATTTTTACAGTGCATGATTCAGTCCTGATTTAATTCTGCTTTAGACCTGGTTTAGTCCTGGTTTAGATTTGGTTTAATGCTGGATTTGATTATTATTCGATTAACATTTTGTAAACCAATAAAATAGATTGCAGCAATAGTTTGTATCACTAAAGAAATAAATCCAGTCCTGTAAATGTTTGGTGCAACCTCATGTCAAAAACGATGATGTACCTATTCGGCCCAGAAGCCATGGTCCTCGGTAAAATCTGGCCCTCCATCAAGCACTGCATTTACAATCGTTTTTTCAGGCTTTTTTTTGTATGTATCGATTATTTCATACTCCAGTTAATTTAATTAGTTGATTAGTATTTGGAAATCTAAAAATCTTTACATTTGTTTAGATTATTCATTTCTCACTTGGTAAAAATTGCAAGGCTAACCACAAACATCATGCTAAAATTATAAACATAAAGTAGCATTATTCCTGCGTTTAAATTATAAATTATATTTCATCAAAACTGGTTTGAAACTAAAATGTTGTGTTGAAAATGTCGATCCATTGTACATAAATCTGACTTTCTTGAAGGACATTCTAATTCTAATTAGGTTCAGGAAGCATCTGTGGTTACCATGGAAATAATGGCAATCCGCCATGTTTGTTGCAGTTTAGCAGAACTTCCATAGGAATAAATTAGACAAAACGATTAAAAAAGTAAACAAAACAGCCGTGGAACAGCCCAATAAACTGCTGGTCAGTACTGGTAAATTTATCTATCACTCTGTAGTGCCAGAATATGATTTAATTAACGCTATTTTCAAAATTTGGTATTTAAAATCTCCATTGGTTTAACATTGGACCAACTGAACATTCTACAGCATGATGTCACGATCCCGAGCCTAATTGTGGTAAGAATCAAGTTTATTCCTTAAGTATCAAATTGGGTTGGAAATGCTAGTTTTGTGACAACTCTGAAGGAAATCTGCTCAAAAAGACTAATAATATTCTGGTGTTCATTCAAAAACTCTAGATTAAACAGAAAAGGAAACAGTGTGTATATTTATATTAAAAAAGGCAGTTCAGACCATGATTTTGTTACTGTTAAATACAAATCCCTATATCTAAATAAAAGAATTAGTCGACTAATAACATTTTGGTCGACCAACAATCCATCGACCGATTAATCGACTAAACACCTAAAGAACTACAACCCTATGCTCTCCATTGTCTTCTATAGGAAACACTAATAGTGAAGCATAGATTGTTATTTGTGACCAAAAATGGTTAAAAACTAGCTGAACAAGTGACTAATTCCATCTGCAGCGTTTTAGTCTCACACCCAAATGATGTCAGGAGTCTGCTAACACAACATGTCGGCTTCACCTGCTGCACACAGAATGGAAACTTTAGCCCACAGAAGCTAAGGCAGGCTAGCTTCACTTTCCAGCTCGTGGTTGAAGTGGGAAGTGAGGAAAAGGAAATGCCAGGTGATTATGGTTTTAAAAATGTGCACAACTTGTCACCTTTTGTCCACATGGTGCGAGACCTGCCATAAAAAATGAGAAAAGCTTATAGTATCAGTTGTTGTTTAGAAATTTGGGACAGGATTTTCTGACACAATGTTTAAATTCAAAATCAGTTAAATTTTGGACAAAATTTATAAAAAAATATTAATAAAATAATAAATAGGGAACTCCCCTAAAAAAATAAACAAAATGTAGCTGTATAAACCATTTTTTCCCAGGTCATCTCTGAGAGCTAAAGATTACCGATCAAAGGTATATCCACAATTGTTTGTTTGCTTGCTTGTTTTTATTACTCATTTGGAGTAGAAATGTGTCAAGATGCACAGACACAGGTAATGGTGCGTTCAGAGGTGGATTACTGGCACCACTTAAACCACCTCCTCCTCTTCTTCCTTTTCTTCTCAGTTAACTCGACTTGGAGCTCCTCTACAATTGCTTGACTCTGCTGCAGCTGATCTCTGAAGTGCTTCAGGGACAGCTCCAGTTCTTCACATCTGAGGAGGGCAGATGTTCTCTCCTTCTCACTGTGGACCAGGGTTGTTTCCAGAGCATGTTGAGCACAGGACGATTTCTCCAACACAGCCTTGAAAGTGATCGTCTGTGTGTCCAAGTCTCCTTGGAGCGCTTGGACTCTAGTGCGCTCCATGTTCAAACACTCCTCCAGTTCACTGGCCTTCTTACTAGCTGCTTCAGCGGCCTGTTTCTGCTCAGTGAGAGCAGACTTCACACTGAGGAGTTGTTTTTGGTTTCCTCAGCTGTATTCTTCTCTTCTGTGAGAGCAGAATCCACTCTGATTAGTTTGTTTTTGCTTCCTCAGCTGTCTTCCTCTGCTCAGTGAGAGCAGACTCCACACTGAGGAGTTTGTTCTTAGCGTCCTCGGCGTCTTTTCTCTCACGAGAGCAGACTCCACATGAGGAGTTTGTTTTAGCCTCCTTGCGGTCTTCTTCTCCTCAGCGAGAGCAGACTCCACACTGAGGAGTTGTTTTTAGCCTCCTTGGCGGTCTTCTTCTCCTCAGCGAGAGCAGACTCCACACTGAAGAGTTTGTTTTAGCCTCCTTGGCGGTCTTCTTTCCTCAGCGAGAGCAGACTCCACATGAGAGTTTGTTTTTAGCCTCCTCGACGGTCTTCTTCTCCTCAGCGAGAGCAGACTCCACACTGAGGAGTTTGTTTTTAGCCTCTTCGGCGGTCTTCTTCTGCTCAGCGAGAGCAGACTCCACACTGAGGAGTTTGTTCGTAGCGTCCTCAGCTGTCTTCCTCTGCTCAGTAAGAGCAGACTCCACACTGAGGAGTTTCTGTTTAGTTTCCTCGGCGGTCTTCCTCTGCTCAGTAAGAGCAGACTCCACACTGAGGAGTTTCTGTTAGCCTCCTCGGCTGTCTTCTTCTCCTCAGCGAGAGCAGACTCCACACTGAGTTGTCTTTGTAGATACTGCCTTCCTCCTGCTCCTTCTGCAGCTGGTTTTGTCTGATCTCATTTAACTCTGTGGCTTCTGTCAGCTCCTTCTGTAGCTCTTCGACTTTGTTTTGAAGAGCTTCTTGTGCTGGACTACATTCTCCAGGTCTTGTACTTTCCACTTCAGTATTTTGCTGATGTGGAGAAGCCTGCCGTTGGTCTCTTCAGATTTGTGAAGTTGGTGGTTCAGCTCTGCAGGTTTCCTCGCTGCGTTCATCCAGTTCCTTCTGAAGCTTCTCACTTTCAGTTCCAAGGCTTCTTTCTGCTGGACGGTCTCTTGCACCTCTTTCAATCTTCTCTTTGTTTAAGATTGATTGCGACTGCTCTTGGAGCTGTCGGTTTCAAATCGCTTGTGGTTCTGCTGGTCTTTGTGTAGATCCTCTGTTTTACTGGAAGAGCTTCTTTTTGCAGAAGCTCCTTCTCCAGCTGTTTAATCCTGGACTTCTGCATGCAGCTCATAAATACTTGTTCTTGGAGCTGCCGTTGCAGTCTATCAGCTTCATTCGATCCTCTCTGTTCTGAGAGGAGAACTCTGCTGATGGAGCCTGGACTGCAGCTCTCATCTTGTTCTGGTTGAAGTTTCTTCTGTGCGACATGTCTGTGGCTTCCTCGTTGATGCTAGGCTCTGAATGAAGTTGAGATTCTGTAGTTCTCATATAAACTCTGATGATTCACAAGGATTCTGTCAGTTCAATGGAACACTGGTCACGTTTTCTGTTGCTATAGTTACATAATAGAGTGAATTTATGAATATATTATGCAATAAAATAACAACAATACTGCTACTAATAATTATAATTAATGTATGAATTTCATTTGTCATATCACCATAATAGACAGTGTACATATAGAGGGATTTTTAACACGGGCACCCGACTTGTCGAAAGAGCTGCCACACATAGAAACATCTCGAAAAAGCATATAGTTTCAAGACTGAGTGAATCCACTTGTGAAAACAAAAGTTATGCTGCTAAAGTCAACATTTGTGAATGAAACTCCTAAAAGTTACATTCAGGTGAGTGAAAAACGGCGAGAAAAACGGTGTCTCAAGCTTCAGGAGACAGACGTCTGTCAGACCAGTTCAACCTGATCCAAACAGCTATCTAAAACACCCATTTAGTTGTTTTCCTCATTTAAACAGACAAAGAGCGGCTCTTTCTGCATAATGCATGCACAGTAGGGCGGAAAGTGACATCAACCAAAAATCCCTCTATATCATGACACAAAACAGCGTATTATGAGCACGATTTCATGCCTTTTTTGAGCATTTATGTTACACCGTAGATATAGCACGATATGCACGTGGGGGCATTTACTTTAGTTTCATGATAAATTTAGGGCTGGGGCTTGGAATAGGTTAAGATCAGGGTAAGGATTTCATTAATATTAATCAAATAGGAACACATCCCACAACTAAAACAAAAAGCCGTGACATCGTGATAATCATAGGCAATTTCCATGTCTTGTAATGTCGTGGTAATGTACACTTTCTTGTGAGATCGAGTTGCACAGTGGGATGGCTAGAGCAAACTGTTGTTGTTGTGTCTTTGGCAAAACACAAGCTGCTTGAGCACTTAAAGCTATCTGGACTAAAATTAAAACTAAACCAGACTAGAGCAGCTCCAAACCAGGACAAGTGTGAACACAACAGCAGCAGTCACACATTTAGAACAACAAAACAGACACATTTCGTCCTCATGGTTTTATTAACTTTAGACTGTGAAGTGTCCCACATTAAACAAAGATGATTATTTTGTATTTGGACTCCACGTGCTGTTAGGAGAGAACAAAGTGTCCGCTGAGGTTCAAGCCCTGTTTGAGTTATAATCCTGATATTCTCGAGTGAATGAACATCCGTCTGTGTCTGAGGCGGCCCACACACCTGCTGTCTCTCGTCCCCCAGAGGAACGCACAAGCCAAATTCAATCAGACTGTTGTCCGGTAGAGCTTTGTTTTTATGGTTTGATAGTTAATTTATGTCTTTTATTTTTGTTGTATAAGACAGTGTGAAAATGATTATACAGTTATGCCAGCTTTGATCCTTGTGAATGGTGGTTTTTTTAAAATTCTTCCAATCAGACAAACAATGCAATTTTAAATGTATGAAAGCTAGCTGAAAATTCCTTTGTGCAGAGTGAAAGTGAATAAAATTAAAAAATTCCAACCAATGTCACAGTTTTTTATTCAAAATGCAACCTTTTTCACCAGAAATTATGAAAGGCCATAGACCAGACTTAATTTGTGGCCCAGATTGAATTTGTTGTTTGATATGAAAGCCAGAACTTAATTTGTAAGCTGTTGTATTTTTGTCCCTTTTAAAGTTAGCTCTGTTATTTAGTAGCCTGTATCATTGTTCCAGATTCTGTTGCACCATTTAAATGATCAAGAGCTTATTCCTGATTTAGTCACGGCTCAGATTTTGTGGTCCAGCCTTGTTTAAAGTTTGCATCTTAATGTAATCCAAATGTAGACAGGTTTAGTCTTTGTTTGAACTCTGTCTATGACAATGAAAAATGTAGATTTCTAGGAAATAGTAATATTTGTGGAAATCTGATATAATAAACATTTAATTTCAGTTTTGATCGTGTGTCTATTCCCACCAAAAATTCT